>JABFPN010002085.1:0-24200 GCA_022817305.1 Leptoteleia sp. ZL-2020
CTAAATATATGCGAATTTTCGCATATATGCGAACATATTTCAGTTATTTAGAAAATTCTTGCGGTGTCTGAAAAAGTCTGGAACTGTCTGAGAAGATATCAAAATTGAGACTGCTGACTTTTGCAGACATTTTTGCAGACATTTGTAGACTGTTTGGAGAAACTTTTTCAGACATTTGCGGACTTGATTGCAGACTTTTGAGGACTTTTGCAGACAATAAATTTCCACAAGGGATGATTCCGGAATCAATCGCGGAATCAGGCGCTCCCGTAAGCATCCAAAGATTGTGGTACTCCGAACTACTCGAACTTACTCGAACAGGCAGTGGAAAATGCTAAATCTCAGAAAAAACTCGGCAGAGTAAATTCGGCGGAGTAAAAGAGTACTCCGAACTACTCGAACTTACTCGAACAGGCAGCGGAAAATGCTAATAGTTCAGTGGCGTTACCACCGTATGATTTTCAGAACACGAGATTACAATTTTTTGTTCAAGTTGAGTATCACTGACTCAGTTTTTGAAATTCCGAGAGCTAATAAAAATGCCCCCAATATGATTGATAATGTTGTATATTGTGTGTTCTAAAAAGTTGAATACAATTGTAAATCATTGCATCAATTATACACATTTTTTGAACATAACCAAAAACATTGTTACAAATTATTTTAAAATTCAAACCAGTCTTTTAATTTGGTATATGCATTAATGTAATATAAATTAATTTAAATTTGTCCAATAATTTTGATATCATAACTGCTTATAATGGACTTGTATGTATACATCATGAAAAAGACAATTATTGTTTAATTATATTGTTTTTAATGATTTTTTATCCAGGATATTTAACAAACATTGTGCAGTATGTACACTATATTATTATGCCACTTATTGCCTGATACTACAATATTTCACAAAACTCGTTATATATACACTGAGAAAAAAATTGGGATAAAAATTATTATACTAAATGTAAAAAGAGGGACAAATGACATCTTCTTGTCTTAGTTAATACACAGTTTAAAAGGGGTTATAAGAAAAATGAACATTTTTATTATACTGTACCATAATAACTTGTACAATACTGATAATCTCTTTTAAAATGTATTTTAAATATCACAAGAATTGTAATTTGTCCCCATTTTTACATTTAGTATAATAATTCTTATCCCAACATTTTTCTCAGTGTATATATATACATTTATTTATTTGTATTTAGATTTAATAAATGATGTTTTCGTAATTATTTTATTAATTTGTTGAATTATAAACATGGGATAAAAATAATTGATTTACAGAATGTTCAGCATCGATTAAATAAAATATATAAGAATTTATTTGTAAATGATTTGCTGAATGTTTTCAAAACACATATAGGTAATTTGGAATAAGAATTGGTCTCAGTCGTGCCGTTGAGTTGATTACGTCTTCGGACTCTGTGATTTCTTATCAATTTTGACTAATGCAATAATTTATATTAGTCTTTTTTAGTTGTTAGGTTTGTAATTCGTTGTGTCAACATAATAAATATGTTAGCAAAGTATCGTAAAAAATGAGCTACATGTAATATTTTGTAATGAAATATTTACTAAATACAAAAGGGCAGATATTTTAACATTCTAAATTCAGTTATAAAAGAGAATATTATATATGAGGATTCAAAACAGGTATGCTTTTATACTATACACTTTTGTTAAAAGAAAGCATAATTTTGTAAATAATTGTAATTAAATCGTAATCGTAATAAATGTTGCTGATGTATAAGATTTCGTAATACTTGAAAGTATTTAAACCAACATACATAAATAAGTACAATGAGAATTCTGAATGAGACAATATTGTGACAATTTTTCTACAGCGAATAAAAAGATTATTCAAATGTTGTTTAAATATTATATACTAAATGATTTTTACATTTGGATGTTTAGATAGTACGTTATAACGTGGTAAAATTTTTTATTTATCTTACACTCTAGATGACATTCACTGGTAAATATAACATGTAAACAATCATTATTATCTTTACCTTATAATTCACACTTTACGAATGTATAACTAGTGTATTTGATTATTGCTAATGTAATATTAACATGTACATTAACAAATTGAATAATATAATATAATATAATAATAATAATAATAATAATAATAATATATAATGTAACATATAATATGATAATATACAGGCGAATACGGAACATTAAAACTATTATTAATCAGTTGTATGGAGAAATTTGATTGTAATATTTTAGAAAATAAAGTAAATATTATGCTATGAAATACCAAAGAGAAAAATACCGATGTCAGCAAATGAAGAATGATTCAAATACAATATTCAGTTTGAATGGTTGATAATTATCAATCTAAATGATTATTTATTGATATTGATTTAAAAAGAACTTGAAGTAATGTGTCATGGAAGAAAAGATTGAATCATTATTTTGCACTAAACATGCCTTATGAAAACTTATCGTTATTTATTTCCACAGTGGATCACAATAATGACGCCCGAAGAGAATAAGTTCTATTCTCTCATAGATACCCGTGACGTAAACCTCTTAAAGGCATACTATAAAGATCATAAAATCAAAATCAATATAAACAGAATTTACGACGATGGAGAAACTGCTCTGCACAAAGCAATTGGTACCAGATGTCCCAAAATGGTTCGGTTTATCATGCAGCTGAGACCAAACACTGAGGTCTATTCCAGAAACTGGACACCCTTACACAAAGCGGTACACGAAAATAACGAAGAAGCAGTAAACATCCTTTTGGCCCATAATGCCAATGTAAACGCGAGAACAAAGGAACATGGAAAAACACCGTTACACATGGCAGTGTTCAATGATTCGATGACAATAGCTCATAAATTGCTAAAACAATACGCTAATCCAAACTTGACCATTCATTCCGGAACTTTTCAATCCTATTCTGCTCTGCACATCGCTGTGGTGAACCACCACCGTTATATGGTTGAATTGTTACTTTGTTATCGTGTAAATACCGAGCTGCGTTGTTATCAAGGGTACACGGCATTGTGGTTGGCAGTTCTCAATAGCTACACCGAGATTGTTGAGTGCCTATGTCGATACCACGCCAATTGTGACTCAAAACCTACATCAGGACCCTACATGAATTGCACTCCTCTGTTCGCAGCCATCGAATTAAACAAAGTGCAAATGGCTAAGATATTGATCAAAAACTCGGTCAATGTTAACGCGCGAGACGATTCGGGTAGAACCCCTTTGTACCATGCGGTGTACCTTGGTCACCATGAAATGTCTCGTCTCTTGATCAACAGCGATGCTATTGTCAACGTTTATACACACTCGGGGACATACAAGGGTTCCAGTCCTCTGTTTGCTGCAGTATATAATAAAAATTACAGTATGGTTAAGTGGTTGTTAAATAACAAAGCTTACGTGAATGTGAAGAGAGCTGATGGTAATACGCCTCTACATTGCGCTGTCCAATCTGCCTGCTACGTTATTGCTAAGCTGCTCATCAATTATCATGCTAAAGTAAACGTATCGCGCGGTTGGAACGGATGTACTCCTCTTCACGACGCTGTTTTGTTAGGTGACACCCTTATGGTAAATTTATTATTACGCAAACACGCCCGACCAAACGTGAAGAATAGTAAGGGAGAAACGCCGCTTTACCACGCAGCCCAACTCGGTTATTGGAGAATTGTCAATTATCTTTTGAAATTCGGCGCTAATCCAAACTTACACGACAACAAACAAAACAGTCCTCTTCATGTTGCCATTCGGGCGAAACAGTTCAAGACCGTGATTCTTTTGTTGCAAGGTGGAGCGAAAGTAGACGTGTTGAATAATCGCAGTCAAACACCCTTATACCTGGCCTTGCAATCGGAAAATGAAAGTATAATCAAAATCCTTTTGAATCGCGGCGCGGAGCTTACCACACGGTGTATACCCAGGTCCAGTCCTGGCTACTTCAAGTATATCACAGATGAAAGGACTCTTTTGTATTTGATTAAGCAAGGGGTGAACGTGAATCATCAGTCGACCGAAGGCGAGACAGCTTTGCACCGACTCATTCAAATCTCAATTCCAGAGGTAAAGTCATAACACGGTAATTTAATATAAAAAAATGTCCTTGAATATACAAATAATGGAATTATTGTTGTTATAATTTTATTGCAGGTTGTAGCTTACATAAAATCATTCATGGATATAAATCCTGTCAACAAAGATGGCATAATCATTCTTGACAAGGATATGATCATAGATGAGTTAGTCTATCCGGCAGTGAATGGTTCTGGTATTCATGCTGTAGATTATCACAATTTTAATGCAATTCATATGGCTGTGCACAAACGTGCAGTGGACTTATTTAAATGTTCCCTTATGTACGGCACAAACATGTCTATTGCAATTAACATTGCAACTAGCTTTGACTCGATGAAATGTATGCTGCAAACTCTTCTCAATAATGGCGCTGACACCGAACGTGCCGATAAACTTGGTTTCACGCCCCTGCACCTGGCCACTAAATGTAGGCATCACGCGTACATGCGAATACTTTTGGAGAACGGTGCAAAGGTCGATCCAGAGGACCGTACTGGTGCAACACCATTGATGCTAGCGATACGTAACATGGATAGTGTTGCGGTCACCATTTTGCTAGGTTTCGGCGCCACCGGTACATCGCTCATGTCTATCGCTTATAGATTTTGTGATCAACGCTACAAACTTACTCAGGTACTTCTTCAGTTTGAGTGTGTAAAGAAGAAATATATAGAAGATAAAAGTTGGCCCACCGATCCTCCACTCGAACTCATCGTGGAAGCATGTAAGAATGAAATTGAAGAATTGAAACAAACGCAGATTGGAAACTCGAGGCTCCAATTCATCGACCTGGTAATTAAGCCAGTGAAAATTCTGGTGCCATTTATTCGTAATTTGGAAATCAAACAAGTGCTCCAGTTGCAGCATTTCAAAAACTCTTTCCCCATATTTGCGGACGAAATCAAAGTAAAAACTGGTTGCATGATCATGAAGAATAAAATAGTACGTAAATGCAAACAGATAGTTGTTCAATTATTTGACGGTGCGATCCCTTGCCTGGTCGTAGACAAAATTCTTAGTTATTTGAACGACGCAGAACAATCTTCGTTATTGCAAACATTTATGGGGAGCGTGAGGAAAAAAATACACGTTTAGTATGATAAAACTTAAGACTTAGGAATTTTACTCGGAATTTCAGCTAAATTATATTCCAATGTATATATAATGCGGATCTCCTTTGTAACTTTTATATATAGTTTTTATTAAATTTTCATTAACACTTTGATATAACAATAATACGTTCTGTTTTCTAATTATTGTACAACACAATGTATAACTTGGTGCTAATGAATTTTTTATAATTATTTGTGTGGCAAGGTTACAATAGTTGCTTCTTTAATTTTGTATATTTGTGTTTAATACAACATTTCCTATGTACGTATAATAGAATCAACATTTTCAAATGTATATTGTTTTTATTGCGTAAGATATAGTTTAGAGTATATGTTATATATACAAACACTGGTATTGACGATTAGTTTTATATTGGATAATTTATATTTTATTTTTCAATCAACGAAACTTTGTAGATGTGTATCCTTTTCCAACATTTTTAACAATCAATTTTTAGTAGTGGCAAGTACAGTAGTTGGGATGCTAGTTGTACTTGT
The DNA here is from genome assembly GCA_022817305.1 of Leptoteleia sp. ZL-2020. Classification (NCBI taxonomy): domain Eukaryota; kingdom Metazoa; phylum Arthropoda; class Insecta; order Hymenoptera; family Scelionidae; genus Leptoteleia; species Leptoteleia sp. ZL-2020. The sequence goes on from JABFPN010002085.1 coordinate 5,703, forward strand.
AGTTATGTAAAAATACATATTTATATTATTAAAAGTTTATTGTTAAAAATCTTTGGAATATTTTACATATTTAATTATTTATTTATTATTTATTTATTATTTATCGACTCGTTACTTATTGGCCAATAAGTAATTAACAACCAACTTGAATTTTGGCATACTTTGCACGATATTTAATTCAAAGAATAATTTAATTATAAATGTATCAATTTTAATAATGATTTCAGTAAAAAGTAGTAATATATGTATAGTTTTAATACATTCAACGACAAAGCAATGTGTAATACAGTTATAAATTTTTAGTATATATAAATTTTCAATGCAGTCATCTGAGATCTGCCGTCAACTTATTTATTTTTTTATAAAATTATATTGTAATATTATTTATATAATTAAAAGACAAATAAATTAAAGAAATAAAACGATACAAAAAAAAAAATTCACGTTTGTATTGAAGTTTAATTTTAAATTATTTTCTATTATTTTATTAATTAATATTATAAAAATAATGATAATTTTTAATAAAACATTAAAAATGGAAATATTTGTTAATCTGAACCCGATTATCCTAAGAATGTTTTAGATTAAGAATCCTTTTGACCCTATACATACATATATATTCACTTATGATTAATAATATTGTTTAAAAGATAGACCCTGACATTAAGAGTATAAATAATTTAATTTACGCTACATCATACAAATTTGAGTTATTTATGCCATTTCTTTATTACCTTAAATAATTATTCATGTTGTAAAATATAAAGTTTGTGAGCTGTTGATAACTATAATAGTATTCAGTTCATTCAATTCATTAATTTACAAGAAAAGTTGATGACTGTCACATTGTTCACTGTGGTAATTAACTTTAATAAGATTTCATTGTTACTTACGACATCTCAATAAAGAGAAATGTATTTTTGAGTCAAGTGAGATTTTCAACACCTTTTTTGGTTACTTTAAAATTTTATTTCAAGATCATTTCTTGTAAATATTTTATCTAAAATTTTAATTTTATTATAATACTTGATTATCATGTTTATCACTTTATATGTATATATTGTAATAAATTATTGCATTCAACCCAAAGAATGTTAAATGTTTTATAAAAAAAGAAAGTAATTCTATTCAACACATAATCTGTTCCATATGTAATCTTAATATAATTAGACACATTTTTATTAAAGACTGTACAACTTTATGTACACTTTATTAATGAAGTATGGCAATAAAATAATACATATTTGTATTAACTAGTTTGTTAATTTGTATTAAATTTTGTTAGGTGCATGAATATAATTTACTTTATATTACATTTACAATCATTTTTATTTCTTTTTTTGCGTTTAAATATATTCTTCATAAAAAAATACAGCATAGAGTTATACAATGTAATAAATATTTTGACATATTTATACATGCATATACATATATATATATATAACATATTATTTACATAGAGTATATATTAATAAAAATACTATATTCTCGAGAATTATAACTGTTCATTACAAAAAGTTACCCCTCGAAAAAATGAGTATTTGCGTCGTCTGCACTGTTCATTAATTGTACAAATTAGTATAAAAAGATTTGTTCAAGTCAGTGCAATGAATATATTTTACACATTAACCATTAAACAAGTCAAAACAGCAGTTTGATATTATGCACAAATAATATCCGATTTTTGTATAAATATAATAAATAATTATTGCTGATAGAAATAAGATCTAGTTTTATGTTTACAATGTTGATAAAATTGAATCATGTGCATTATTTCCTTATCAAGCTTTTATGTAAAGAAATATGATACATTTTCTTTTATGCAATTTTATATAAATTGTAGAAAACGATTAAAAAAAACATTTCAAATACAACCATTTAACTCATTTGATCAGCGATGAAATCCAAAAACTTTTCCACTCGAGAATAGACACCAGGAAAACCAGGTTCAGCACATTTATAACCATAAGAGATGACACCGATGGCATAATAGGTTGTCTTAATTGGTAACATTAAAGGTCCACCACTGTCACCCTGAAAACGACATACCATACCGTTAATAACATACACGTCTGATATTATATAACAACATTCCATCCACATACTTCCCAGATCACAATGAAACAAATTATTCGTAATGTTTAAAAATTACACAGAGTATGATAACACGCGAAAAATTTTATTTTAAAAACGTTTCATACTTTAGTCCCACAACTAATTTATTTCAATTTATACACACCTGACAAGCATCCTTTCCACCTTTAGCATATCCTGCGCATATTACGCGATCGTCAATAACTGTTCTTCCGAATGGAGCGAAAGCAGTTTTACAGGACGACTGAGTGACAATTGGGATTTGAACCTCTTGCAGTCTGGCACTTGATGGTCCCTCTACAATAATAAAATCACTTTTTATTACAAGAATCATTTCTTTACTTATAAATTGTTCAATTTCAATCTCTGTTTTAAATAAAACTTACTGAAAGTTACCGATCCCCATCCGGCAATAAATGGTCTTCTACCGACTAAATTCAATGCTTTAATCTCTTCAGTAACAGGAAGACAAATTGGTCGAATAAAATCTGGCAAAGAAAAGCAGTTGACGAAATTGTTTCTCTGTGTTCATCCATAATGGGAAAAAAGTATTATAAAAAATTATTGTGCAAGTCTAGCAAAATATGCTTGACACCTAATAATAATAATAATGATAATAATAATAATAATAATAATAATCATAACAACAACAACAACAACAACAACAACAACAACAACAACAATAATAATAATAATAATAATAATAATAATAATAAGATTTCTAATATATTTTACTACACTCGACGGGTATTTCTTAAAATAAGACAAGTATTTCCGGCGTTTACTATAAAGTAAACTAGAAAGTCTAGTATTAGCTAGACTAGTTTATCAGCTAGAATTTAGCTAGAGTTAAAACAAGTTGGAAAGTCTAGTATTTTTCATAATTCTTTTTTTTTTCAGTGCATCATTCGTGCAAATATTTTCATATATAAATAATGAACCTGTAAATTCAACATCCCATGCTAATTTTATGACTCCTACATCATTGCTGAACGTTCGAGAACTGTATGCTGGATGATAGACGGATCTCTCTATCGGTATTGTTACAGGATCAGCTTGGTCGTACACTTTGTCGTCCAAAACTAAATCACCTAATCTGACGAGGTACAGGTCGGATCTCCCAAAAATGCAGTGCGCAGCCGTGAGTACATGTCGCTTTGATATGAGACTTCCACCGCAAAGCCACTTTGGATTAGGATCACCATCTTTTCTTCTGTATCCGAGAACGGCAATCCATGGCCAAGCACCTGGGATAAAAATGGAAAAATTCAATGTGAAGAGAATATAATGTGGTTATCAAGTTCAAATAGTCTATTTGGGATTGTATGGGATGGGAATGTAACTTTAGTAAACAAGGAGGATCCCTTGTGGAAAAGAATGCTTAAAAGTGCTGAGAAATGTTGAAAGTAAAATATTCACCTAAATTAGCGTTTTCTCCGCCAACAACTCTTTTGTGCGTCGAATTACTGAATCCACAATAGGGGGGTCGTAAAAATACATCAGCCTCGTCATTTTGAAGAGTATCCGGTCGCTGAGTAAATCTCACTGGGGGCGGTAGAGGCTGTGGAATACGGGGGGAATTGTTATTCACTTCTTGTATGGGGCAGCAAACTTTGGGATCCTTGTCCTCGTACCCACAAAATGAACTTCTTAAAAATACCACGGATTCCTGAGTTTGGCTCCTCAGAATAACGAGCAGAGGGTCGCATTTTCTTATATTAGAACATACGCCCCGCAATCCTTCGGGATTTATGCAATATTCTGAAAAAAAGAACCATACTCAATTATCATCCGTAACTTGTAATGATTTCATGAAATGCTAATCAATATCCAGATTGAAAACTTGAAATTAATATTCGTTCAGAGCAACTGAGTTTTTGATAAGCAATGATTTCATCTTTTCTTACACAAATTAAGTTTTTACAACTTATTTGTAATGAATAAAACATGGTACAATGGGGAAAAAAGTGAATAAACCCTTTTTTTTCAAATGAATAAAAATAATCGATTAAATAAGGTCCGCATTACCATAATTCATCCCACCCATTTTACAGTCTGTTAATGAAAGACACAAAAGTAAATTATACTTTTCGCGTACAGTAAGTTCTTTTTTTTCCTGCATTCATGCTGAATTATTTTTAGCACGGTCGGATGAATAAAAAATGTTGAAAATGTTTCCAAGAATTTTACTTTTAACAATTAACTCGAGAATATTATACACTTTGTAAATACATTGCTTGGAAATGAAGAAAATGTACAGTTCACAATGCAACGTTGATTGACATTTAATTTAAAAACCGCTTGCGTTGTTTATGTTGTTTTCGCGCTGGAAATTAGCGCTTCAAACGTTTATTAATTGCGTAGAGAAAAAACTGGAAATTCTTGTCTAAATTATTAGCGGTGGTTGCAAATTGTTTTTCCATTCATTGATCTTGATCGTACGATGAGTGTTTACAAGTTATTCTTGCGTTGTGTATGAATATAATAAATCGTTAAAGAATTTGCGATTTTGTAATTATATATCACTGCTTTTAAATAAGCGCTTTATTGATGAGCACACGGAGAAAAATGAGCTGAAAAAATGCAAAAATGTTGAAACAAATTACTAACTTTAATTAGTAAACGGGATGTATATACTTCAATTCTGAAAACTAACAAATATTAGTACAATATTTAAACATTGTTTGTGAATATGTGTATAAAAAATGGAATAATTAAAAATAATCATGTGCACACCAACCTTGCGATGAAATTTGAGTAACAAAATTTTGTAATCCAATAAATGCGATTAAACTTATAGGCCACATCATTTTCGAAGCTGTAATAGAAAAGTCCTTAAATTAGTAATTTTACATGTAGACATACACGTTAATTTTTGCTAAATCTATATATTCGTAGTTTACCTCTCTTTCAACAAATAAATTATCAAGGATTCCATGTATTATTCTTCTACTTTTTTTTATAATAAAACAATTTTAATTTCCAACTAATAAATATATAACAAAAATTATTTATGTACTTCAATGTGATCGTATCAAAGTTTGGATAATTTGTAAAAGAGCAATTGGATCGTAATAAGTTGTACAAAAAAACCGGTGAATGTAAATTTTAATTACGCAACTAAGGTGGAAGGACGTTTCTGAAATTCCTCCTTATTTTCTCTAACTCTCTTTCTTCTCTTTGTTTGAGAATTTTTTCCCTTACATTTAGTTAGCTAAAAAAAGGAAAAAAGATTTAAGCTAACAATTGCACAGATTGCACGAGCACTTTGTAAACACAAAGTTTCCTGTAATTTTGAAACAAGATGCGAGGTGTGTGCTTCATCCACAATCTTTAATGCATATATGCTAATTAAATCGTTATGAGTTTCGAGAACCGATATGAAATATTTTAAATATCAAGACAATTAAAAATCGGCAGAACTCAACAACAAGCGAACATCGCGTTTTCGCATCTTTATCCTTTTACAAGCTCCTCAATTTTTCAATTCCAGAAACTTTTAAATTGACCGATTATCTCGTCAACATTTATAAATATATATAATTGAACCTCGGAACAATAACTGTGGATATAGCAAGTTATTAGACGTAGTCAGTCAAGAGAATACGAGACAAATAATATTCCATTATATAATTTTTGCGAATAGATTGATCGTAATGCAAGGCGTGATACAATCTGAATTTGTTAAAAATTTCACGTACTATGACTGATCACGATCCCAGAGAATTACCGACAAACATATTTAATCATGTTAGCACCACACGCGATTCATAATAGTTACAATGTGCGTTCATTCATTAGCTGAATTTATTTACGCGAATGTCAAAGTCAAGCGGAAATATGTATACTGAAAGGGAAAAAAGGAAAATTAATGTAATATGATAATATGAATATATTATATATATTGTCATTATAACAATTGTTTTCGTTACTATGTCAATGACATTATAATATATTTCATTATATAAATTGTCAATATAATAATAATAATAATATAACATATACAATTAGAATTGAATTTAATGAATTTAACTCTTAAGAAGTAGACCATTGTCATACCAATTATCATAATTTATCAGAAGTTAAAAGTGGTACGAAACATGGTAATTTAATACATCTTTCTTGATGCATATTATGCCACAATTTTGTTATATAACTTTTGTCATTTTACAAAAATTAAATACTCGTTGCTACTTTCAACCGTTGGTACAAATTTTTGCAAGTTTTTATACCACAAAATTATTATTTAATATTAAAGGAAAAGAATATTGACTTGGTCAACATCACAACAATTTTCATCTTCAATCAACACCGACACTTTTCACTTTTGCACATGTAAAACTATTGAAATTGAAAATTACACCGTCAATGGCAACAAATAATCACTTTATCTGAACTCTGAACAGAGAAAAGGGTTGGGAGTGGGGGGGGGGGGGGGTGGTACAACAAATAGTCATTCGTACCTTAAAAGTAAACCGGTACGTCTTGATCGATATTTCTATTAAAAATCACAAGATCACCTCGCCGGCCAAGTCGCAAGGAGACTGATGTTATCCTCGATGACGTTCTCTTTATATGTCTTGGCAAATTAGCAAACGATCCGCCGCCGTGCAATACCAACTCTTCCTCTTTTCTCGATAGATTCCAAAAAGTTTTTACGCGTCCTTTTATTCGTGACGTATGCATTTTGATAGAAATAATAAAACGTACAGTTGTTGCTCTCTTGACAAATACATTCCGGAGAATTTTGAATAATTACAGAAAAAAGAAAAAGATAAAATTTGCACACGATTGAATGATAATAATTTATAACTTGAACATTTATCGACGTTAATTTAAAATATTAAGATTGAATAGGTTCCATTTTTTTAGGCTTACAATTTTCTAATACCTTTGATTACAACGAAAAATACATAATTTCTTAGATGACTTTAAACATTTTCTTTAATTATGCCAGCAATTCATTACTTAGGTATGTTTTAAATGTTGCATGTATTCTTGTACAATTTATAGAATCAAAACTGCGTTGTGACATTGATGTAGTGCAAATACTAAAAAATCATAAGAAAGGATAATACTACACAGTGTAATTTGAATCTGCAATCCGAGTATAAATTTACATACGTATTTCCAGTATTAATAACTTTTAAATTTTGTTAAAATGGCACTGTCGTTGGCGCATTATGAAGTAATACATTTGTACTGTTAAACATTTATAAATGCCCTTCAATTCCTTCTTTGTTCATAGTAACCCTGTTAGAGATGAAAATGTAAAAGTATTACGTCATAAGAATCATCCACGATTCTGTATTCGGCGAAATAATGGTATTTACATGTATTCACATTAGCATAATCAGTCAATTATATCTGAATTTTGAATCGCATTCATCGGTTGGGATCAAATTAATAAATGGAAGTTTACATAAAAACTGGGGTTGACAACCTGTTACGTAGACGTATTTTTATTAAATTGTAAATAAATTCGATTTTAATCAATAGTTTTGATTAATGTAATAAAAAAATGTACATTCATTCATTCAAATTATACATATTTAATAACAGATTATTTATAGTAGCCAACACAATGTTTTATTATTATTATTATTATTACTATTATTATTATGAATAAAACATGAATTTAACATTCAAGCAGATTTATTTCAATCAAATAATTTATATTTGCAATTGTTTGTTTTTTAATTTATCAGTGAATGTTTCTTAGCAAATATTGTTCAAACTTAGTTACAAGTGTCGTAACATTAATTTGGAAAAGTTTGAAAAAATGGAAAAAAAAGTAAATAGCCGATTAATTGATAATATTTTTCAATTAAAATTTTTATATTATATTATTTTTCTTTGAATTTGAAAAAATCTTAATATCTAATAAATTCAGAAACTTTAATTATTTATTAATAAACAGTTATTTTCCATAGTTATTAGATGTTAATAACTAGACTTTGAAGGTTTTATTGATTTGGAAATTTTTCACTGCTGTTTTTTTCATTCGTTATAAAAATATGCGATTAAAATATCGACGTAAGAATGCTTAAAATCTGGGTATTACCTCTCTTCGTGTAGAGTGTGCGACCTTTCAGCTAGGGGAAATCCGAATGTGGTGAATAAAATAATGACAAGCATGAAATAAAGGTACTTGAGACACTCGGACACTCTGTAGTATAAAATAAAAGTGTGCGCGTCACGGGAATCTTGAATGATTGCACGTTACACTGTCAAGGTATTGACGTTGAACTGGTTTTCAAGGCTTGATTATACATTTCATTCACGAACCATTATATCCCAAATTCGGATTCGGATGGAAACGTTGATAGCAACGGACGCAATCGCCACAAAAAGTCTTGTCATTATCAGCCGTTCAATGACGAGCGATGCCCAATATAATTCTGGAAACGGAAATTGTTTAATGAACATTATTTATGTGCTTAAATACAGTCTGCCTTTTCAATATTATTTCAAACAAATTTACGATAAGATTATTATTGAATGAAATTATAAACAAAGTGGCAAAGATTGAATTGTTTTTCTTAAATTTAGATTGCTTTCTCAGTGCGACCGCAACCGACTGTATTATTATCTCGGGTCTATCGCACGGGAGAATATTAATTATAAATGACTCACAGGGAAATCGCGACATGCAATCGTATCCTTTCGCGAAGGTAGGCCCACTAATGCCATTTTCAAATTCTCAGAACAAGTAATTATTTTCGCAAATGTTCGGCTCATAATTCTTTGATTAATTGGCAAATATGATGACTCACGATCAAACGACAAAACGCAAGAGAAATGTTGTTACTTTGTCAATTATTTGAATAATTTCCCTAATCGTAAAATTTTTTTTGCCATCGTTAAAAAGACTATTGCAATTGCGCCTGAAAATCCGGTGTTATTGCTATTGTTATTATTATTCTCAATGAAGAATTCAAATCGCAACATCGTAAGTATGAAAAATGCGAATCGTCGTAATTTCATGCGTCTTTATTGCATACACGTGTTTTCTTTTATACAATCATATTTATAATCTGTCTTAAATTTAAAAACTAGAGAACATTTTTTACAGATTACATTCGCTTGCCTTTATACTGTTTAAAAGTTATTTATAATCACGTACTCCATTATGTATATTTACAGTCTTGCACTTTTTGTACAGGATGAACGCAGCATCCTGATAATTTCATTAACGAAAAATGGATGATTTATATCCAACTTTGTTTCAACCAATTTCTGAATAGGAAAACACAGGACAAACCAACATATAAAACAAGCAATTTTTTTCCTCATAATTACAAATATTTCGTTCATTGTTCGTCAATGTTAAATTCTCGGTGAAAAATTAAATTTGATACGTAACGGTTTAACAACAATAAAATCGTGTATAAAAAAAAAAAAAATTAATGTCAAGCGTATCCGTGTATAATCAATGTATATACTATTTAACGAGATTTCCAATAAAGTTTGCATTTAACCCAATAAAGTGGTAAAGTCGACAATTTGCTTGGAAGACTGTTTGTTTCAACAACAGGAACACTTGTCGAAAGTCAGTTTAACGGTTTACAATTGTTCACGACAATACTTGACTGCATGTTTCAATGTTGCAAAAGTATAAAAATATTGACAAGTGAATCAAAGTGTAACTAATATTGTCGGCGGGTTAAATAAACCTAAAATTGTGTAATTAATTTAACGCAAAATTTCACTCAAGTTCAACCATTTCAATAAAATAACTTTTCGTATTATTTTTTTTGCTCATTTTTAGTTAGTTCTACGTTGATAATTATATTTTTTCAAATAAAAATTACATTTGGCTCATAAGAATTGTATAAGAATGGCTTGGTTGTGTATAAAAATTGGAAAAAATCAAACGGTGTATATATATATTTACAGAGTTTTATGACAATAAAATCATTCTGTCGATGACGTATGTTTCATGTAACATAGGCAACAGCGTTAGTTTCACAAATGTGAAATCGCCTGAAAAAATAACTCGAATTACAATTCGCGTAGCACCATTTAGCAATAGTACGAAACAAAGTGCACTTGAAAATGGCACAATTCTCTCTAGAAAAATTAACTTACTTATCTTACAGTTAGTCTAAACTCATGACATCATTTTGTGTAGAAAAAAAGCTCTAAAAACTGCATCACTGATTTAACTTTAACACACATATTTCATTGTATTAGATTTCCATCTATTTTTTTTTGTAAATACACTGTTTATATAAAAATTTTGTCACAGTCAGCCTTCAGTGTTGGTACATTCGTGAGCCTTTGAATTCTACATCGTTGATTTTTAGAAAGCTTATCAGTTTTCGGCACTGATATAAAATAAAATATACTGTTGTTTAAAAGTAATGTTAGATTTTTATAAATCTGTTAATTAAAAATTTTACATACGATAAAAAAGATGTATATTCATTTGTTTAGTCGATTTTAACCAAAAAATTTAGCGATGAGTTCATAAATTGCAAAAAATTTTGTCAGGAAAAACGAGTTTTGGCGATCCAACAACATTCTCAAAGTACCTTTGATGATTCTTCCTGCTAGCTTTTCTCTCGTTTCGCCCTTTCTTTAATATTTTTTTTTTGTTTTTGTTTTGTATATTTTTTGTTTATTTGATTACATTTAATATAACGCTAATACCAGCAGCTTATCACTTATGTTTACAGCTTATTCCTTATGTTTAAAGTTATATAGTATAGGATAACGCAATAGATACTTTAATAAATTAAAGTATCAATATTTCTTCGCAGTTCATTGTGAACTATGCTGGAGTGGTGAGTTCCTTGTGGAGGAAAGTTTCTATGTCAACTCGACAAATGGGACAACGTTTGTTCGTACATAACCATTGGTCCACGCAGTCTATGTGAAATAAATGCATACATGGAAGCCTCCTAAGTAAGAAAAAAAAAATTATGTCATTCACAAAAATATAATGTTAAATTATAAATTTGTTTGTTAAAACAAGAGTTATTTTATCATTTGAATTATTATAAAATATTATAGTTGTGTTCAATTTTGCGGTAGTATTAATGGTCTTAAATTATTTAGTTATATTTATCACATAAATAATTAATAACTTATTTAAAAAAAGATGTGCATCGTTTCTTTTACCTCACACTTTCACAATCTTCGAATTCTGATAAACATATTGTGCATTTTTCGACATCATCTTCTCTATTTTCCACCTTCTTTACCTGTAAAAGAACAGTTTAGTTGTAATTCATGTTCAGTGTTTTACCTCGTTAATTAAACAAAAATTGTTATACTTGAGTGGGGGGGGGGGGCTTATGTATACAATATCTTTGATTATTTATGAATAATAATTGACATTTAATTGCTTACGCGTTTATATTTATGAGGGAATGTGTGGCTCTCGATCGATTCTTGAGTTGCACCGCAACTAATTCGAGACATACGTCGTAGGTCTTGAAGTAAGGTCCAATCAGTTGATGGAATTGATGCAATAGTACCTAATACATTACTAGCACTTTGCTGTGAAGAAAAAAAAAAGCATTGGTTATTATCAGTGTTTATAAAAGGCAAGGAAATATTTATATAAATAAAAGAACCAAAAATGTATTTAAAGTAACTAGAAATTACACTCAAGATTTTTCCTATTTACAGTCGTTTAATTTTCTTTAACTTATTTATCTCTCCACGCTGGATGCAAATTTTCTAAATAGTAAAAAGGTTCTGGTTTTAATAGCGTAGAAATTCAAAACACAGTTGTGTATAAACAAATAACAAAGTTTTTAAATAAAAATCTAATTTGACATATAAATATACATGTCTTACTTTTTAAATTTAACATATCGAATACATTTTCTATATATAATACAAATTATACATTCAAAGATTCGTTCACAACAACCAAACAACTTACCAATAATGGTGATAATATCAAGTTTAAATTTGAGGATGAAACGGTACGTTGCGGTGGTTGTGGAGGATGATGTTGTTGGTGATAATGAATCATATGGTGATGAACATGCTGGTGTACTGGCACAGAATTGATAACATCCGTGTCACTCAGATTAGAGATTTGAGGCAGCTGTAACAAATTTTATTTAAATGAAAAATAAATCGTATTGAATTTAAAAACTTTAAGACAATAATGTTTATTTTCAACTGGTTAAATTAATTATAATTTGTTGATTACAATACAAAACTGTAGATATTTACTAGCATTTGTTGAGGGGGACATCCTCCTGGATACATATGGTGTGGTTGTCCTCTTGCTTCAGGGTGGCTGTAAACTGCTGGTTGCAATGGCGGCAACATCACCGATGGGATGTAATCACGTCCCAGTTCTGTTCCATTGCGTCTATTACATGTGGAATTTGATGAGCAATTACATAAACGTCCATTGGAGTGCATTGGTGGTCCACATCTACAAGTGCTAAGCCTGTCAGATAAATATCAAAAATTTATTCATACTATCAACACTTAAAACTTGGTTGGAAAAAATAAATAAATAAATAAATGTTAGTTAAATATATGTACGAGTTTTCTCTAAGTATACCTGTGATGGGATGGTCTTGCACAAAGCATTCTTCTATGCATTTCTTGCAGACGTTGTTGAGCTACCCATAATCTTTCCTGAAGAGGATGCATTCGCGGAGGGGATACATTAACTGAAATTATTTAAAAGTTTTGCCTTATTTATATATTATAAATAAAATAGTAAAAATGTATAATGAATATTGACAAATGACGGAAATTTCTATAAAATAACAAAGTCCCGCGTTCAATCATGAGAAAATTTATGTTAGTGTGCGTGAGCACACCACTTGACTGATTTCAGGTAATCAGTGAGAGCGCTCGGCATTGCCGTAAGATTGAAACTCGGAGAAATATTAACGGATTTACTTGCTTTTTGGAAATTGATGAAAGGGATACCGCTACGTGATGCAATGAGTTAAATAGTTTTATTATTTATATTAAAAAAATATATTTAGCAAATTAGATTTTTTCATACCATCAAAACAGTGCGATAATCCTGGAAATCCATGTACGTTTCTCTCTGGTACTCTTGAACTCATATTAATTGGATGATTTTCTGACATTAGGTGTGTACAATAAGTAGGTCTGTTGGAGTAAAATTTAAATTAAAAACAACACAAAGCTGGGTTAATAATATCAGTCAACATAAAATGTACAAGTTTCAGACAAATAAAATTTATATCTGACGTAGTCTATTATTAACAAATATTTTACAGATTTTTAGCTTAAAATTTAATTAAAATTATTTTGTTAAGAGTGCGTGTGATATAGTACTATCTCAAAGGTGTTTGTTTTTATTAATTGAAATTACATAATGCTTGTATAAAGATGAAATAAAACTTGGCTTACCTAGAAGGCGGTTCTGAACTTGTCGAAACAGTGTTGATATTGACACTGTTGGATGTAGCTGGTGAATGCTCTTCATCAGATTCCGTTAAATCAACGACTGGTACCATTCGATTGCTGCTCTGATCATTCGATGTTGCAGCATTAGAATTGTTACTATTATTATTACTATTATTATTATTATTGCTATTGTTCTGTAACATCAAATCAATTGTATTAATTTATAATGATTTATAAAGGAATAATTTTCATTTAACATTCACATGTAAATTGTTACTCATTTGTATTATAATATGCTTACCTCATTATGTAAATCTACAGTCTCCAGTACTTCTACAAATCCATCCTCTTCGTTTGTACCACTTTCTTCAGAATCACTACTAGATGACCAATCTAATTGTAAATCTGGAGCAGATGGAGTATCATCTGTTCCTGTAAAAAAAGGTTTCATACAGAACATTGAAATAATATGACATGGAATGTTTTACTCTTCACTGTTTGTCAAATCATAAAACGAGTTTCCCAAATATGTCTTTATTACAAGATTAATCATCAATTTTTTGTTTTGCTTCTAATTGTTAACGATTCAAATTTGTGCTAACCTCTTTTTTTTTTTGTTTCGTAAAGAGCTGCATATTGTAGAAGAAATTTTTTTTTTTTTTTTCAAATCTCATGAACATATTGCTTCTGTACAAATATGCATACTATGCATGATCTCTGTGTCCAAATTTTGTGATATTTTATACATTTTCGTGGCCATATTTAAGGAACTCATTTACTATACGAGAACCTGGGAACATTCATGCATGCATTAAAAGAAAAATATAAACATACGTGGATTCCTATTCAATGGTCTTGAATTGCAGTTCATAGACATAAGATGTGCCGCCTTTCTCATTGACATTATTTTATCTGCGCTCATAGAAAGTCCAGTGATACTGTAAATAAACTTGTATTAATAAAAAATGTTTACATTTTAAAATACTTCTGAACAAGGTGTATTATGGTGAATTTTCTCAAGTACTGTAATGAAACCAAAATTATAGAAATAATTTCTAAACATAAACTTGAGCAGCTAATTATATTAGAAAACTTTAATTGACAAATAAAATAATAAAATAATTAATTAAAAGTAATTACTTTTATTAAAATAATTCTTCAGACTGAAAATAAACAAACCTATAATCGACAGGACAATCAACAATTCTAGATGGTCCAGCTGCACTAACATTTTCTCCTTCGTTAAATCGTCTCACATTATTTTCTCTTACTGTTTGTCGAAGCCTTTTATCTACGTACAATCTACGTCTTTTAATTTGCATGGCCATACTAGAATATTTTTTTAATCGTCGATCTATTCTCCTTTGTTTTTCTGGTCTTACTGTTCTGTCTGTCCTTTCGGATCTTTCTGTCCTAGTTGTATGTTCTTCTTCTACTCCTGCAGATGACCACATTAGATGTCTGTCTACTCCATCTAAAAAGGCTGTTGTACCTCTTTGTACCCTTTCCGACCAAGCTGCAGGTCTCTCAGTCCATTCAGACCAAAATGTATTTGGATTAAGATATGGATTACCAAGCAAATCATCATGATTATGAGACTGAGTGGGATTTTCTTCGATGTCACTCCCAGCAAATAGGTGATCATATTCAAGATCATGACCTACAATATGACAATTGTTTATTAATTAAAAGTACACTACTACATTCCCCCCCCCCCCCAACAATCATCCTGATCGAGACCAGCAAGCTCTCACAATCGTATATAGATATTTTATTATATAACGACTATAGGAACAAAAATATTATTTTATTAAAATAAAATATTGTTTTCATATGACAAATTAAATTTGCAAAAATAATTTTTAAAACAGAACAATTAAATTGTCATTTAATAATGCTATTTTATATGTTTAAATATATATTTTTATATATAACTTATCTATTCTACCAAATAATATATATTTATTCCAAAATAAAAAAAAATTAAATATCAAATTATTATTATAGAATATGATGAATATATGAGAGTAATACCAGATGTAAAACGAGGTTGTGACGTAGGATCTACTGTTGAAGAAAAGGCAGTGTCAAATATATCAGCTAAAGAAGTTGATGTATCTACAGATCCTGTAGTTGTTTCACCATTGAAAAGACCATTCCTGGTTTCTGTTTTTTCTTTATGACAAACATCTTCAGAACTTTGGCCTTCCTCCATTCTGCAATCAATTATTATCTCAATTAAATTTCTTCCCAATGATTATTACTCATGCTACAAAAAACTCTCATTTAAGGTTATTATTTTATATTTATCAGTTTTAAAATATAAAAAAAACATTAATTACTTAAAAAAACATATACATATACATCATGAAATAATGTAGACAAAAAGTATATTAGCAAGATTGCAATATAAAACAATAGTATATACAAGTGTGTGTTATTTTATATACTCTTAATAACAATCATCTATTTTAATACAAAATAAAAACATGGCAATGAATAATTTTTTCCTTCACTAATACATTTTCAAAGTGAATGTACAATTTTAAACAAACTTTGACACATTTTTAAAATAATGTCTTATTATTCGTCTTCTACAATACAATAAATTAAACATTTTGAACCTATTACTTTTAAAAGTACAAAAGCAAAATATAAATGAATGCCATAAACGTTGAATACAAATAAGATTCTCAAACATTGTAATGCAATGGTACAATATTGTACATCCTCAATCAAGAGTGTCTTATCTTCTACAAAGCTCAGAATTGACAGAGTTCATACTATTCATTACATTAATTTATCATCATATTCTCATTATCTGTTTTACAAAACTCCCCATTGTACAAAGAATTTTCACTGAAATATTTCATTCATAATTTAACCGCTTTTTATAATAAGAATTAAATTCACATTTAAATTTAATGCGCGTCAAAATATTAACGAAAATAGAATAATATATATAAAACCCTGTAAAAAATGTTGGCATTAAATGCAATAGAATTAAATTGAAAATATTCAATTCTATTTATCGAATTTTCAGAATTGAATATATTTCGATTTTAGTTAGATTTTACGGTTTTAATTCCACTTTACAACTTTCAACCATTTTTCTATTACTCGTGAAATTCAAAGTTCTCCAATTCAATTCCGTTTATGATATTTAACAACTCTTGATTCCATGGGGGAATACAATTATCATAAACTGAATTCAACGAAACCAAATCAACAAAAATGCTCACAATTTTACAGAAATATTTTTTACAGCTAATACTTTAAAATGTCCGAAATGTTTGAGAAAGTTTCTATAAATTTGAATTGAGAATACTTTTGAGAATATATTGAAACAATTTAAATAAAATTTATTTTAAATATATTTAAAATTGACCCTGACAAAACTTGAGATTTTTTAAACATTACCATTCTTGTTTGACACACTTGTTTGGTTATGTATGAAGATTTCTTTGTTTGAAGTAAAGTTTTTTTCCTATTACTTCGTAACAAGTCATCTTTTTTTGATACATAAAACATTAACATTGTCTCGACGTTATCAATCTTTTTCTTTTATGTTCATAAACATTTTAAAAAAACGACAAATTTGAAAAAGTTTTAATAACTTTTTATACGCGAAGTTCACCAAATTTAAAAAATTTCAATAATTTTTAAAATTTCATAAAGTTCCTACATTTACCTCCACGATTAAAAGAATAATAAAAATTTTTTTTTCATTTTCATACACTTTTAAAAATATTAAAACTTTTTTTTTAAAAAAATCCAATTTAAAAAATCTTAATTTTCTATCATGTATCCAAAATATTTATTTGAATGGTGCTTGAATAATTTCACGTTTGCTGGGGAGTATTTGTTATGAAACAAGCATTTTCGTTTTCCAATCAAACTCATTCCTTGCCATGATTCATTGCCGACTATATCGTGAACCCAAAGCAAGCTCGTTCGAACTCAAGATGTAAATTGACCGAGCTTGGCACCACCGAAACATCGATCGTCAAACATCCAAACGATGCAAAAAAGAAAGAAAAAAAAAAGTTTAAACTAATGACGCGTTTGAATAATCACGATCCGTTAAAGTATCCGAAACTAAACTACATCGCAAAGCACCATTTTGATCGAACCGGATATGTCCAGATTACCTGATGTTCAGTAGTTTAGCAACAGCGTCCAAGTGAAAAAAAATTAGGTAGCACTCGACGAAGCTCTCAATACGACATTTTTGGTCGATATTGCCAACGATCGTGCAATTCCGTACGCGGATTCGCCGTAACACAGAATTATTAAATTTACGAGCCGCGATTTCACGCCATTGGAACTCCAAATCGGTCGATCACAAGTGGATTTTTGATGAGGGATTAAAAGCGCGGCGCGAAACTGATTGGCGTTAGAAAAAAATAACCAACAACGTACGAGCGGATCCACGAATCACCAACCGCACCAAACGACACAACCGCTCGACAAAAACGCACGAACCGATTGCACACCCACACGTCCCACACAACGCACGTTCCCTTTTCCCCGTCAACCGCTGTTTACAGTAGGGCTACACTACACATCGATGATATTCGATTGTACCGACTATCGAGAAATATCGAAGGTTCAATCAAGTATCAAAATATTCCATGGGGGGCCTGCAAGTCCAAACAATTCACCCAATTCATAAAGGACAGACAATTCAGTTTACATAAATGCATCCTTTATTAATTGAAAAAAAGTTTATCGATAATCCTTTGATGATGTAACAATTTAAATCTATTAATTTTGATACGACCAAGCAGTGTGGAGAATTCTATAGCGTTTTTCCTTGGACGGTTCTGTCAGGTTCTGTAGTTCCGGAACCTACACCAGAACCAACTGAATTATGTGTATCGAATATACACTGTACACTTATTTTATTCAAAGTGCACATTTTATACGCATGTCATGTACTAGCCCTAATGGCAACAAATATTTATAAAACATTTTTCGTAAATATATTATAAATATTAAAATGTCCACCGTATAATATTTATGTTATATTCCATTTAT
>JABFPN010002086.1:0-24199 GCA_022817305.1 Leptoteleia sp. ZL-2020
ATTTGTTTGGAACCCCCGGTCGCGAGTGACTCTATTATCGTGTGTGTGTGTGTTAGTACATTTCCAACTATTCTCCCCTTACTTCTTTTCTCGCCTTCCGCTCTGGTTCCTTTCTGTTTCCGTTCAACCCGTTCCGACGGCTACAATGTCTACCGCGTTGTACAGTGCACATTTATCATTTTATTGTGATTTTATTTCTTCGCCTTTGTTATCTCTGTTACTCTTGTTCGGTACTTTTGACATGTCGGAACATTGGTTAAATGCAATTCTTACATTTTTCATGTCGATAATTGTTCGTGTGTCATCATTCAAATATTATTGAGCCGAATAAATACAGATTTAAGTAAATAATGAACGGTTGATCAAAAATTATTCAATTTTATTTGTATTGGTCAGTTGGATAGAGTAAATGTAAAATTGTGAACGCTAAATGAACGCCATCCGTAAAGTCCATCGGTATCATGCAGATATATCTGGAGTTGATAGTTGCGAGGATCCGTCAAGGGGGATAAGCTGGCGATTGTGCGATATGTCAACATCTTGTGCGAGGGTGTGTGACGTTTCCCGGTGAGAATGGTTATACGTCTGTATTCTCGAAATTGTGACGGTTGAAACGCGAGTGACTATTTTTTTTTTCCTTTTAGTCTGTTCCATTTTGTGAACAATTGATTTTTGGTTGTTACCATCGACCGGTAAGGACCTGCTCTTGATTTTGAAGTGAATGAATTTTGGGCGAACGCGGCACGGGTTTACGTTGTCCGGCTACTAAGACTCGACTTTCGCGATTGGTTGGCCCGATTGGCGATGCGCGATTTTGTGCCTGTTGATAAGATCTCGTTGCAGACGCTTTATTTTGCAAGGATAGCTCCTTGCCTATCCGTTTTCATACATACTGACAATCATTCCCAGCAAATGAGAACCTATTGAAATCAGTA
The DNA here is from genome assembly GCA_022817305.1 of Leptoteleia sp. ZL-2020. Taxonomy (NCBI): domain Eukaryota; kingdom Metazoa; phylum Arthropoda; class Insecta; order Hymenoptera; family Scelionidae; genus Leptoteleia; species Leptoteleia sp. ZL-2020. The sequence goes on from JABFPN010002086.1 coordinate 936, forward strand.
AAATATTAATTATAATGCTATATTGGTTGTGCATTTTTAATTACATTTTAATTGCTTTCTTAATTGCTTTGAACCGGTACATGCAGTGTTTATAAACATGAATTATTTTGTTTAGGTGTTTAAAGGGTTTTATCACATTTCTCCTCTAAACAGGTAATACATATTTAACTCAATATTGATTAAAAAATATAAAAAGATTTTTTCATATAATTTTATAAATTCTTTTGCTCGGTGATTGATATTTGATGTATATACTAAATAGGTATAAGGCAATAATTAAACTAGTAGGAGTGAATGATTATTATCATAGTTATAACTGATACTATGATATACAGTTGTGCAAGAATTTTTGAACAAATTCTAGTGAAAATGTGTAAAGAGTAATTGGTTTCAGTTGGCTATCGTTTGCTGGGATTATTATTATTGTTTATGTTGAATTATTGAAATAAAACGTTTTTTGTTGCTTCTGAAGAGAGGCTTTTGGTTTATTTTTTTATTTTGATACACGCTAATTTCCTAGATATACACCATCTTTATTAGACCATTTCTTAATCTCCTATCAAGTTTTATCTTTTGTGAAATTTAATTGAATTTATTTTAATTACATTTTTAATTTAAATTTCTTTGAAACCTTTTATTTCATGTTTTTATTAAGTTTCTTTTCTTTGCAGGTATATATAATTAAAGTTAATATTGAAGAATGGAATCTTTATAGTACCAAATAAATTAAGTGAAACAATCTATATGAATGTAAAAAAAAATTGAATATTATCTTCTAATTCAAAATAATGATCATTTGGTTGAAAAGAAGTGGACTGTTTTGATTGTAAATGAAAATGACTAGTTTTCCTTATGCATATAATTCTCCCTTTTGACTCAAAGTTTTTATAAGGTAAATGGTTTATATATATCTCAATCACAATACATTTTAAAATATGAAGGTTTTTAGAATAGCACACTTTAATAAGTAATTTAATTCTAATAATCATTTGTATATTAACTTAATAATTAAATTATTTTTATTTTTATTAGAAAATTAATTTGTCTTTACTTAAAATGAACAGTAATATTAAAATTTTTGTGCAGTAATGAAATCACAAAAATAAAAATAATTTTAATGTTTAATCAAAAGAGGAATGTTATTAAAATGACATCCTTAAATGTAATTATTGGATGAAATTTATCAGTATTAATGAAATATCTCCCTCTCTCTTTCTGTATAATATAATAGTTAACAAAAGTCATGAAATGACGTGTTGAAAATTTTAAAGTACAATGATAATTTACTTCAATGACTGTGAGATTTGGTAATCTAATGTTTATGAAGTTTATATCGAGTGCAATAAAAATGTAGGTAATAATAGTTGTTATTAAGATTAATAATACATAAATACACTTGAGTATAGGAGATGACAAAAAATGTTAAATTATATTAATCCACACCCTTTGCCGGAATCAAACAATTATTTTGTAACGTTTAATTTATATTATTTATTTTCAATCAGCGAAATTGATAGGAATGAGAACTATAATAAATTGTTGTCTTAAATTTATTACAGATAATTCATTTACTTTGCTCGGTGCTGTACCATATATATGGATGATATTTTATAAGATAAAATCAAATACTTCAAAGAAATGCTGAACATGTTGCAATTGGATTAATTTAATTATTAACAAATCCTGTTAATGATTTCATATTATTATATATAAATGTTCTTGAAAGTACAGACTGTATATGAAATGTGTATGTCACTCATAAATTGACTGCATAAGAATAACAAAATGAAACAAAGCGAAATTTAATTAACAAATGTTCAGTGGCAAAGTTTACATTTACCAATATCTGTTCATAATGTCAATAACATTTTACGAGTAAATTTTTATAATTATGAGCAATTACTGAAATATTTCATAATACATATTTTGTGTGTAAAACCAGTTAAATACTTAAATCAAGAAATTTATATAAGATATTACCATTAATATGTTAACTTTGTGCTAAATATTAAAATTTGTATAGTTAATAGAGATAAAATATAAAACATTAATTAAATTCATTAAATTTAAATTAAAAATTTTTATTTTAATTTTAAAATAAATAATGTTCATATTTTTGGTACAATATAAATTTGTAATAAAAAGTAATGATGTTAATTTGTTGACATTACATAATGTCTATCTGTATATCGAGAAAATTAAGCAGTAAAAGAAAGAATTTAAACTGGTGTAAACCTAACAATGCTAATATTTGATTTTTTTACATATTTTTAATAATACGCTTGAATTTACATGATTTAATAACTTTTAATTAGTTAATGTAAAGCTATATTTTTTGTGGACTCATCAAGTATAATCACAGTTAAAAATACTGATGACTATGTTTGAATAGAATAAATGTAAAAAATGAATAACTGTGAAAATGAGTTATCAGATTCAACTAAATTGCCAGCTTTGATTAGATCTGAATGTATAAAATTAGATCTGGAAAATTAATCGAACCTGAACGTTTGTCTTCATTTTCCTATCTGTCTATATTTCCAGATCTGATAAAACCCAAGAATGTTATTTCAAAGATTATTGAAAATGATAAAAATATTTAATGTGTGTAAAATTTATGAATTTCAGTCAAATGCTTGAAAAAATTATTAAAATTGACATAAAAGATTATATTAACAATTATGGAAATACAAGTACATAGTCCCCCAAAAATCTTAACAAATGTTTACATTTTTTTAAATGTTATTCAGAGTAGTAAAATGAATATTTAATAACTTGACTAAAGATCGATTGATAAAGTATGATTAAACAAAAAATTATAAACGCAATCATAATTTTACCCTCGCAAAACATTCGGACTCATCTTCTTTAATCCCTAAGCTTAAGTACGCTAAGAAAAAAACGACATGAAAGATTCCAGTAATTGTACAAACCATTCTGGAAGAAGTCAAAAGATATTATTAACTGTTATAATTTTAAATATATAGGATACTTTATTAAAATTACTATATTATGTACTATATGTATTGAGTTGTTGAACAAAATTGACCAGATAATATTATTGCTTAAACTTTGTTTTAAATATAATATAAATAGAAAGAAATTATAACAAGTTTAACTTTTGAACGAATTAAGAACGACATTTTCATGCATAGTTTATACATATTTATGTATAAAATATTTAAATATCCTCTTAAAGATCTCTTATTCATTCATACGTTTATTCAATGCAGAATATCAATTTTTCTCTTTAAATGCTTATTATGTATATTACCAATTCTATTTTTCACTGCGCACCTAAAACCGAGTAAACATTGTCACTTTGAAACATATTAACAGAGACTTTACAATTAAATAACGTTGTTTAATCACTAAAATGTATTTTCATTTTGTATGTGCTCCCGTCAAATAACGTTTCATTCTGTATAATTATATAGTAGTTTACATATACTAGCAGTGACACAGACACGTATAATGCATACACACAAGTGTATATATGTGCTCACACATTCACTCATTATAAGAGTACCCTTTAAATTATCAGTCAAACATCATTATCTGTGCTTCCAGCGATTGAAACATAAAAATTTTCGACACTTTTGTTGAATCTTTGTGCGGTAGTGAATAAAAAGGAGAGGCGAGCTTTAGAATGGGGCAAAGGAAACATCGAATTTTAATAAGACAAGTTTTGCACGGAAAAAAAGAATGATATTGCGCCGGGCCTCTACGCAGCAGAGGCAGAGTTGCGCAAATGATGGCAGATTTGTTTACTTAGGTGGTTGCACTTGCGCAAGCTTTTAAGCGTACGCTTATTTTCACTATCATTTAAGGTATCACGCTTTAATATCTCATTTCTTTTTTATTTCAACAAATATGACTATTTTAATGGAAATTTAATGTCATAATTGACAAATCAATAAAAGCAATATTGGTTATGAATGAAATTGTGTATCTGTAAAAGGTGGAACAGAATATTTAAATATACTATTTTAAGCATGTTAAAGGGACAATCTGTATCAAGTATTTTTACAATATAATATATTATATAATATATTACAAGCTAAGAATGTTATATTATTGTAATTTTAACTATAGTTTATATTAGAAAAGAATATTTTTGCCTAATTCCAAATTAGTATGAACAATTAAACATTTTAATGGAGAGCTTTAATTATTATAATAATTTAGTGATGTGTCATTAATTCTGTGTTAAAAAGAAAAAGTAATAATTTATCATACTATTATTTTTGAGTATTTGTGTGGTAACATTATTATCATTGCCTACAATGCTTTAAATAGAACTTGCTCCAATCCTAAAACATAACAACTTATGATACAATTTGTGAGATGTTGAATGTGCGGGGTATTAAGTTTTGATAACAGATGTGAAATAATGTATGATCAGACTTATTTATAGATATGTTTACGGTTATGTTACAGATTGATAATTAGTTTTCTTCGAGTATAATTATAACAATCGTACAATGTGATACCAACTATATCACAGAGAGAGGGAGAGAGAGAGAGAGTAATTAATAAATAAGTCAGATAATGGAATTATTGTAAAATAACTCGTTATTTTCGTACACATAGGGGGTCATAATAACAGAGTGAAATTTTCTGAACGGTAGTTGTATTCACGACTTTATTTATTGATCATTATTTTCCTCCGATGAAAGATAGCTTACGACGATAAAATCTTTGTTTTTCACCGCGGTCTTTTCAACCGTGACCAAGAACTTCGGCAAATTGAATGAACAAAAAAAAAAAAAAAAAATTGCCGTACCTAAACAAAATTTGAGCGAAAAGAAAAGGATAGAGAGAATGACGCAGAGAAAATGTCCGATTCGTATTCGAAACGAATTCCGAAACTTGAGCCAAATACTTGCATTGTGGAGAATTTAGTTGAAACAATATTCAAATAACATTAAAAAGTCTGCTGCATAAGTTTATTGGCATTTAAGTGAGATGTCAGGTATTCAGATTATGATGGGCAAACGTGTGCTTTATTGTAATTCTGCACTTTTATAAATTATTTCCTTTTATATTATTTATATTAAAAACAATGCATTGTGGACAGTTAAAATAAATGTTATATCGTTGGAAATTAAAAGTCAATTGTTTAATATAATTAAAATTTCATATTTTCATATCATCTATTATTCATTTTTTTATCTTTTCTACATGTAGATTAAAAATGTTTGAATTCAAGAAGTAAACGGAAAAGTGCTGTAAACAATTACATAGTTCTGAATATAGGATAATTATATTACAAAAAAAAATAAATAATTATATTACAAAAATTCATTTGTCTTTAACATTAGTAATTTGTAATAACAATGACCATAATAATCAATTGAAAAAGTGAATTTGTGAAATTTCAAGTAATCATATTTTATTATAAAAGTTAGTAAGTCAATTAATTATGAGATCAATATTTGTTAACAAATCACGCTAGAATTCTTTATACATTGAGAAAAATAGTATAGTAATCCTTTTTATTTTTAGGATTCTGTGTGTTCCTGTTCGGTAATGTGACAAGTGGTTCTACAGTTCTGATAATTAGTACAGACTGTCTGGTAATGTTCTTAACAGTGGAGCATAGAGTCTCAGAATGCCAGAAAGTATAGTAGCTTTTATTATTTTATTTTACTCAGTGTAGAATCTTTGTTTATAAAGCAAAATGAAATTGAATGTGAAACTGAATCTAAAGCATTGAATTTCGAGTTGACCAACGTAATACTGCCACATTTATTGGAGTAAGATTGATGATGAATAAGACATTGTTGTGAATGAGGTTTGTGAACGGTGACAGATGTAAAGCAGCAGCTGTTGACAAACTATTTTTTAGCTTCAAATTAATATAACCATCTTCGAATAACATCGCCCAATTTTAAAATCGATCGTTGACGTTAAACGTTAACGCGCAAATTAGACCATACAAATTTTATGAGAGGAGCGCGAAAATAGACAAACGAAACTAAGAATGGAAAACAAAGCTGATAGACTAATTATATTATAATACACGAATTTGAATGACGCGCGGTTATTTATGTACATCGATAAAAATGCAAATCACATTGTAGTAGTACATACTGCTTATTAATGAAATACGTGTTTATGTTTCAAATTTTATGTATATTCGATAAATTCCGTAACGTTCTGCATATTTAATATTCATCCGGCACTTCCGCGGCCCATTATGCTCGACAGCTTGTAAAATTAATATGCAAATATTTAGTTATACTCGAATGAAACAAAATGTTTGTCAATCACGCCAAATGCACACAATTCAGAGGTAGATAGAGAGAGAGAGAGAGAGGAGGAGGAGGGGAAAAAAGAGTCGATAATACAATCAACGATTTGACTGATAAAGACACGCTCGTTTTCGGTATTCAAAACCGTAACATCAAGTCTACAGTCACGGAGTTAGTGTATTTTTAATTAACATCGTTTATACCAGTCATTTTACAATTATGATTTCCATAACAAATTTTCTCATTGTGGGAGAGTCCATTTGCATCGCAAAAGTTTGTTCCTAATTTTAAATTGTTTATAAATATTTGGTCCAAAAATGCGAGGTGAATATTATAACAATACGTCAATCCTATTGCTCAATACATGACTGTAATTTATGCAATTACTTTCCATAACATTCATATATATTTCGTTTCATTTAATTAATACGTATTGCTGTTTAATATTTTATTGTTATTGATGTTTTTTGTTCGGCCGTTTAACGTTAATTTATATTGTTCTAGGTCGTTTATCTGAGTCGAAGATATGGAACGATAAGACCGACGAGTTGCTTGCAAAGTGAAATGTGATCAGTGTTAATATATTGGGATGCTACACGTGTTTCAAACGCCGCATCGTATCGAAAACGCATTAACCACACATCAGGTAACAGTCAACTCTATTAGATAGCAAATATTTTTATGGCCGCGAGGCAAGGGGTGCTTTCATTCGTAATACTGCGCACTTTTATTTTGTGTTTTCCTTCGCTTTTTATTTTACGCTTTCTACGCCCATACTCCTGTTCAGATCGACTAAGCCGGTTGTTTATATACACATTATATATACGAAAAGTAAATTTATATTTTAAATAGGGTATTGTTGCAAAGTCTTACCCCTGACAACTGAAGGAAATTCATTTTTTTTGCATATTTACCTAAGTTCTTTATCAATCATTCTTTGTTCATTAAAAATTACCCCCTCCCCCCTCATTCAAGGCGAACGAATAGTCCTAACCGGACAATCGAATCGAATCAAATGGATCCACGGATGACGGATCGCGCGCTCGCCCCTTTAAAATCACGTTCTCGTGCCAGATTTTCTTCTCCCTGTCCTAGTAGGACAGCGGACAAGAACAACGAGTCAGTCATTAGACCGAATGCGCGACGTATGTGTTGATCTAAAAAGTGACTCGTGACTTTTGTTCGCGTTGGAATCAATGTTGAAAAAAAAAAGTATAAAGGAGGGTCGGACGGGTGGGGGAGGAGGGGTGAAACACGCGAAGAGGTCTATTGTCGCGGAAACTTTGACGACAAATGTTCCCTTGTTTCACAGACATTTAACGTTTCAGTCTTACTTCCTTACATTTTCAGCAAAGTAATTTAATTATATTCGACGGTCGAATTGAATTTGAAAACGATATTAATCATTATTCTATTTTTATTTCATTTACTTCAATTAAAAATTATTGATCAAATCAATTTGGGAAATGCAGTTCGTTAAAGAAGAATATTTATATGAACGATTTTAATTGTTTATTTTATTACTTGTTTTTTTTTGTTCAATTAATTTGTACCATTTAAATTGTTGAATTGATTGCTATTATAAAGTAATCAAATTACCGATTTAGGAATTAGATTATTTAATTAACAAAAGGGAAAAAAAGATGAATGAAATGTTAAACGCGAGTTAACGTTTATCATCCGGAAATTCTTCAGGTGTAATTGCGAAATGCAATATAAAGTACGTAATGAAAAATCGATCATTCCAGCAGTTTGATGTTTTAGCTAGGAAAAGCGTAGTCTTTTTCTTGTTTAACTGATCGGTTATTTCCAGCGTGTCTACGTGTAATTGTTCTTTGATTTTTCAAGGACAATTTATATTCAGAGAATGAAAACGCCCTTTCAACATCATATCAATGTTATTAGAAATTTAGTAGATAATACCGGATTAAGATTTTAATCATCATTTTTCTTTACACATACTTCTATTTTAAATTCAGAATATCACTCCAAATGAACGTTGGCGTAACGTTCATTCAAAGAAATATCAGATTACATTGTTTTAAGACAAAATTGGCACAACGTCGTTTTGCCGTTTAATGAACTTTCATATTTGAACATTGGTAATCATTAGAATCAATGTTGTTATTTTGTTTTCCCAAAATCGATCGGGTTAAATGTACATTTAACTGTCGAATAAATCGACGTAAAAGGTGAATGAAAAAATAGTATTGCAATAAAGCACGCAGTCCGTATCGAGTCGACCAATTGTATCGAATAAATCGTGCTTTTTTTTTCTCCATTTTTTATGTAATTGAAATGCAAAGCTGAGTACGTACAAATTGAATACATTTTAGAATGCGTTTCGGGTTATTTTTTCCACGCCAATAATTTTCCATGAAAAATATTTCTTGGAACACAGAAATATTGTTATTTACGTTTAAAAATAAACCAGTCGCATATTTTGCAATTTTCAATGCAATTTTTTTTCGCGTCAAAATATCCATACGTGAAAGATAGGTGTTTTTTTTTTATAAATACAGACGGACTTGCGTTTGAACAAATCCGCTGAAACTGAGCTCATATTTTGCATGCAGGAAATTAAGTTTTGTATTTACGTGGCGTACGCGGCAGCTGAATGCAGCGGCGCGCCGGGCATTGTATTAACGCGACTCCTTCGCTTCGACGAAACGAAATGATATTCTGGTCGCAAATTGCTCGCGTCTTTGTTGTTATCAACATTGATAGGAATCGCGACAAATAATTTGTCACGCGATTCGTTGTTTTCGCTGATTAAAACTTGGAGGAAAATGTTGACATATTACAAGAGTAACCTTAAGGGACTCAAAATATTTTGGATCCCTTATCTGTCTGCATGGATTTGCGACAAGCTGGATGTCAGTTCGGCTAGACATCAGTTGGCTATAGATTGGTTGAAATCTGGGTGAAGGCTGGATATAAATGTGGATAACTGTTGAATTCTGTTCGCGATAAATAACGAGATTTTTGAAATGGTTGGATATTGGCTGATGTAAGTTTGTTCCATTTTGACTTGTTTGTTCTGCCACCTCCACCCTGTGAGACCGCACACTGCACTTGCAGATATCGCGTCATCAGTGCCACCTACTGGAGTATGGTTGCACGTCGATTATAACGAACTCAGCCAACATTCAACCGATTGTTGCTAACCGTTTCAAAAACATGGAAATGCGTGAAATCCAGCTGGTTATCCAGCTGTTTCAAATCCACGTGGATGTATGACATCTTATTTGCAAGTTTATACGTTGGAAGAAGAATGATAGAAGTCTTAAATTTAAATTTTCTGACATTTTTTAGTACGAACAATTTGATTTAATATATTAAGTCGAAAAAAATTCCACGTTTCTCGTTACTTGGGAACGCGTAAAACGTATGCGGTAATTCATGAATACTTCCGCGTGCAAAATCGTGAGTAGTGGCCAGGTCCTGGCCATGTAGGGGATGTACTCGTTTTGAAATTATTTTTCATATGTTGCACTATGTCTTTTATCTTTTATTATTTATACACAAACTGTGCATTTCAAGGTGCAATGCCTTAAAGGTCAACTGTTTGTTTAATTAATTTTTTCATTAACAAATACTTTTTTCGCACAAAGCGCGTTTTGTAGCGGAAAAATCGTGGCTTATTTTACTCTCGGTTCAATTTCTTGTTTTTAATAATACATTTTGATTATAAATTTCTTTGCGTCGAGTATCGTCAGTTTAGTTGAATGGCTTTATCATTATTAAATGTGTGTGTTGTTAATAAATTGAAGCAGGTAACTGACGTTACGCATTCGCCATAAATTCATCAACATCATTCATAATTAAATGACGAAATTCGCGATGATGTTTTATGGAGAGATGCGCGCAAATAGTAAAGAATTGCGTGGACGTGGCAAAATATGTTTTGTATGCAATATACACTGAGAGAAATTGATATGAAATTTTACTGTTTTAAACAGGAATTCAATTATATAAGGGGACATATATTTGGAAATTTTTGAAACATTACCATCTTAAGTTAGCAGGATGTATCAGTTTGTTAACAACTATTGATTGAATGTGGATAATAATTGTCAACATATTGATCCTGTTTGCTAATTTAAGGCAGTAATTTTTAAGATTAAAATGTTAGTGTATTTGATTAGATCTTTTCTCTCTGTTTATAAAAGAACATTTCACATTATGCATACTTTACCTCTTTTCCTCATATATCATTTATAACATTATAAAATTCACTAGCAACTTTAAATATAAAATGAAGTCTTTCATTTCTCGTTTTTTTCTGGCGCATAAATAATGCATACGCTTAAAAGACTCTTTTTGCCGCGATTTTGTTTACATCCTCATTTTACGTAACAACAATTTTTTCCTTTATTGATTCAAATTTTATTATCTGTTGCTATATTACTTTGAAATATATGATACAATAAGTAATAGTTAATCTCGTTATGATAGTATTATTTGGTTTGATTATAAACTTTATTATTCTTTATTATAATAAGAGAAAATTATTCGTATTAATGTTAGGCATTTCTTTTATTTATTTTAACAGTGGCTTCAGTTTATATTTCTACTTTTATACCTGCATTTTTATATCTATGTGACACACTTATTTGGTTAAATTTAACATTCCTTATTATGTAGTATGCAGCATTGTACATTATCTTGCAATTATTACACGACTGTTCATACATGTTCATTTAAAATAATATTTTAATATTACCATATTATTTAAAAAGGGCTAGAATTTTATAATTACACTGCTTTAAAAACTGCTTTATGTAAAAGATTACGTAAAGATTAAAAGATATGTAGGAATTCTTTTCGATTTAAATAACGCAACAGAAAATTCTGTTTATATTGTACGATTTTTTTCAATAGACCAAGTTACGTGGACACAAAATTTATGTAAATCATTTACATAATCAATATTTAACAAAGTTTAATGCAAACATGCTCAAATTTCAGAATGAAAATTGATCTCCAGAGCATTTAATTTTTATTCCATATTTTACTCAGTATATAATGCATATTATATAACTAATCAGAGAAGTTAATTACACCAAACATTATTAATTCAAAATTAAACTTTTATCTTTGTTCAATGATTAAATATGTATATAATATATTCATTAATTTAGAAAGTATACACTGTTTTGAACACGCGAGCTCTATACACTTTTAATAAATCTGTTATTCTTTTGTATTTATTCCCATTTAAAACAAAATTAAAAAATGTTAATCGAAAATGAGATATTTTATTGAATAGTGTAATTTATTATACAACTATAACAACAAAAGTTGTTTCGTAAAAGTATTGAGTATAACTTTTTTGGTGTTTTTTTACAATTTTAATAATCTGTTATTATATATTTAATTACAGTTTAAATTGCTAAATACTAAGTAAAGATAATTGTAAATTGAGATGAGAGTTTTCGTATATTAAACGCATGCGTAATATATAAAATGATTTTCTAAATATTTATTTTGTCATGATCATTTAAACAATTTCTGATCAAAATATATTGAAAACGAATAAATAATTTCGGCATATTGTCATTATTATTGGAATAATGTATGATTCGTTTGACATGTAGGAAATTTGATTTTAATTCTATTTTATTTCGTCGCGCATATAAAACGAGTTTCCATTATCATTTACATTTTCATCTCGTTAATTACAAGTGTATTAAATTTCTCGCGAGAAATAATTTAGTGTGTATTAATACATTAATTTAGTTATGACTAAAATATTTTATTTGCATTAATAACATAAATATTCAGTTTATCAGAATAAATGTACGCTAGCAGCTATTGGACTTGAAGCTCCTGAATATTTAATTCTTAATGCTTTATGCAAGATGGTACAATAATATATTATTCTCGCATAAGCAATCTTTATTTTATATGAAATAAGTAACGAGATATATTTAAAATATATTAATTTATAATATTACAAAGATATGTAAGATATTTAATACGAATATAATTTCGTCGATTATCTTGAAGGCACACTGAGAGAAATATTATGGAAAAATTCCAATAATCTCTAGTAAACGAAATATATCGAACAGAAGATCATTTTTTTTTTAAAGTTTAGATTAATTTTTACCATAATTATAATAGAGAACAATTTACAATTGAACAGAACAAAATAAACAATTCAACAAATAGTTCAATTTTAAATTGTTCTCTATTATAACTATGGTAAAAATTAATCTAAACTTTGATAAAAAAAATGAAAATGAAAATTTGTTCAATATGGTTCGTTTACTAGAGATCATTGGAATTTTTATATAATATTTCTCTCAGTGCATAAATTATGGAGCATTACATTATGAGACTTTTATTTTGACGTCATTATTAAAGGGTACGCCCTCAAAAGTGATTCTTTGGTGTATTAAAATAAGTTTAAATGCTCGCCAAACGGACTTTACTTTGACGGAAGAAGATAAACTGTCTTGTAACAAAATTTAAAGTTCTTTCGTAGAAGAAGATAAATGTTAATATTTAAAATACATAATTAATCCATTTGGCCTATATACATGCATTTTTATTTGCACAATTACTTATATTTTTAAGTACTTGTTATATTTGCGCGTATACGACATGAATAAATTAAATTAAATTTCACTCTTGAATTGAAATGTATACCGCTGCTGATGTAAGCAATTGAACAACTGAAGTTTTTGTTTCATGAATGCATAAGGCGGACGTGCACCTAGCCTCGAACAATTCAACAAAATTATCATCAACTTTTATACTTTATACTTTGAAAGCAGAAAAATTATTTGCGTAATTTTGCAGTTGCACAATTTGACATGATATTGACATTGTAAAGAATAAAGTAGGAAAGTGAGGATTACCGTGGAACGTGGATTCAACGTTGAAATAAAGTTCCCTTAGGGAATACATACTGTTCGATGAGAATAGAAAATTGTTGACAGCGAAGTAAGCGTACGATTTTTGTCTTTGAATCTCAGACGTGTCGTTAAGGGGAAGGGAAAAAGGGTCGATAAGGCGCGATAAATAACGAGAAAAAACGAGCCGGAGACGGGTTTGATTGTGATACGCCGTGCTCATACGGTGAATACATGCGTTGTTGCCTCTATAACGAGTGCCCAATGAAAAGACCCGGGTTTCCTTGTGGCGGTTTTCTCGCCCGATAACCTCGCCCAATGCCTGGCGAGAAGTTATGTTTAAGAAATAACTCCGCGGCAAGTAAAGTACATTCTTAAAAATTTACCGCTTGTAACAACATTATTATCATCCTTGATACGATCTTTTTGACCGAAAACTTGCTTCATTCCACGAAAACGAATTATTTTGAGTCAACCCAATTAATGGTTTCGACGTAAAACAATTGTTTTGTTAATATAATAATTGTTAAATTAGGTGTTTTATCATAGAAATTGGGTGAATTTTTTTGAAGTTTGAAAAATGATATGGTTCCATATTGCGCTTGACAATACATCTCATATATAATTTTTCTCCGCTTTGGGAAGGTCATTTCTTTTGACAGTAAACTTCCCGCATGATTCAACTGTCATTTAAGCGCTCGTACTAAAGGATATTAATTTTATAGCTGTAATTTCATAAAACACGCCGATGTCGTGCCACCCTTCGCTCGACGCTTATTTATTTTACTACTACTTTCGCCGCTCGCTGCGCATTTTTTTCGTCTAGTTTTTCATAATATCATAATAACACATTCGCGCGTTTTAATTCGAGGCATCATCAAATCACAGGGAATAAAAGTGCTCCGTTTTCGCCCACCACATTTTAGTACCAATTGAAATACGATTCTGATTATTTAAGATCTTGTCAAATAATTTCATTCTATTGAGAAGGACATAACTTTAATTTTTTTTATTTATTAAAAGAAAGCGGAATATTTTAATCAATATTGTTTATGTACGTAAATAATGGGAAAGGAGTTTTTTACTCTAACAGTTTTATATGATAATAAAATATAGATCTACAAGGAAATGAAGTATACTTTCATGAACAATATTTCACATTATAATTGAAATGTTACATAAATTACATTCCATTCACAGTTTTCTTTGCTTATTTTAAACAATCAGTAAATCTTACTGTTTTTAATGATGATGATGATGATGATAATAATAATAATTTTAAATAACATATTCTTCATTTAAAAAAAAATGAGAAATGTTATAATACACCGAGAAAAATAAATAGCATATTTAGCAATAAATCCTGGAATACTGAACCTATACGTTCTTTATATGTGTATCACTTATAATTTTTGGCAATTTTTTCTATACACATTGTATAGTATTCCATGTTTATAGAACTGTATGCATTACATATACTTAGTTTTTCCATAAATTATTACAGTTACACCTACAGAGTACATATAGGTTCAATACCCCAGAATTTATTGATAAATATACTATTTCATTTTTCTCAGTGTAGATATATAAATTTACGCGAATGAATTAATTATCTGTGTTTCTTTGCTCGACAAACGATTTTATTCAAGAAGAATGGTATATGTAATACTAATCAAAGTATCGTCCCTTCACAGCTACAACTATCCTACTTTTCCCGGGTAAAATTCATTCCCTGGTAAAAAAAATGTGCAGGTTCCTTTGAAACAATTTATTCCTCCAGCCATTTATGGATATTTGTGAAAGCATAGAAGTGCTGTTCAGATAGACCACGCTGTGGTGATCGAAATAAATAATAAATAGAGGGAGTAACGTCCGGGGAGTAAGGTAGGTGAGGTTAGGCATTCCATTTAAGGGATTGTGAAGTTTCTTTCGCGGATTTGGTGATAAGAGGTTTAGCGTTGTCACGAAGAAAAATAACTATCACGTTTTTTTAGTCTGTTGTGAGCGTTTAGTCGATTAATGCGTACGTTTAAAGTGAGTATGTGTTGGCGGTATTGTTCATCGTTAGTAGTTTCATTTGGATACAGTAGCTCATGATACACGACACCATTGCTAGCCCACCAAATACACAGAAATTTCTTCTTTCCATTAGCATTCGGTTGCATTCGGTTTTGGGCTTGAAATCGATGGTTCGCCGGGTCGCACCCATCATTTCTTACGCTTCGGATTGTCCTAACGAATCCATTTTTCATCGCCAGTCACGATTCGATGCAAGAAACACTAGTTACGTTATCTTTCAAGCAACATTTCACAGACTTTTCAACGTTCTGCAATACTTCTTTCCCGTAATTCGGCTTTTACATCATTTCCACTGCTTTTAAGCGTTTTCCTAACAGTTGACTCATCAACATTTAGAGCGTCTGCTAATTCACTGAGTATTCAATGTGTATTCTCATCGAGTAATACCTCTAATTCACTATTTTCAACGCTTTTTAGCTAACCAGGACAACCCTTTATCCTTCACATCAAAATTGTTAGCATTGAACCTTCAAAAACAACCTTTGTAGGTATTTTGTGATAAAATATCGCCTCCATAAGCCTCCGCTAATAAACTTTCAGTAACAAATTTTTCCAAATGAAAACAGATAAATATGTTTTTCTAACAAATACTATTGTCCTGGTTTAAAACAACATTTGGAATGTGTGGCAACATTTTTTTCTCTGCTTTCAAATCGAGTTTAGACACATTTTCTTACAGTTTATGTGGATGGTACTTACGTGTGCAGTAAAATACGTTTTCGGTACAGTTGACGTCACTAAACCGCGATTATATACTAAGGAGCAGCGAGAATTAATTCCAGCACCAACCCAGAATGAAAAAGAATACCAATTTTTAATAAAAAATGTACAAGTTTAAAATTATACTAGCCGGATATCATTGCATGATAAACTAAATCGTTAAAATTTAGAAATTAGTTTATTAATATATTGTATAATCTAAAAGTTTGTTAGTAGTATAAGGAAATATAACACAAACAAAGTAAATCTTTCAATTATAAAAGATTCATTTCTTTGAAGTAGTTTCTGTTTTAAGAAACAAAATCCAAAAGTCTTCACCAATTAAATTTCACCTATAAATCAATTATTGGGAAAATTGCTTTCTTATTTCTAAACTCTACTTACTAATTTTATAAACACGATCATTCTTCTGCTGACCTGCTTTGCACCATTTCAGACATTTTAGGTACCAAAAATAAAATCTATTTTCAAGCAAAATTTTCTATATAAAATGCAAAATTGGACACTTTTACTCCTCTTTAATCCTGCATATCTCAGATTCAATTATTTAAACATTATTTTTCATTTTTATATACACAATCTTCTAACAAATGTATTAAATTCTGCACAATAATGATTCTGCGAATGTTATTTAAAACAATAATAAAAATAATAAAAGTAATATAAATATAAAGAAAAATGTATAAAAATAATAAAATGGAATGAAATCCGTTCAAAGTGAAATGTTTGTCTGTAAAGAGCATTCATAAACATTAATGGAAGTAAATTAATTAAAAATCAACGTAATTAGTAAACATTTATGCATAATTCAATCAAATATGATCGTAACATTAGAATCAGAGTGCTAAGTGCACGGTAGCCACGTGCGCTCGCGCGTCCAAAGTGTCCCGCGTTAACGTAACGTTTCATTACACTAACGTTAGTTGCCGGTAAAATTTTCATTGCCGACTTGAGAATTTTGAACGCGCACGCTCATTCGGTGTGGCTGAGAATATGCGACTTATCAATTCGCCAGCCGAGATGCCAATAATCACACGTTACACAGATTCTCCATTAAAGCGTTGCGTCAAACGCGCAACATCTTTGACTTTGACGGCGCGAAGTGTAAAATACACGTTGAAGGAAGAGTAAATTACACACGGAAGTAGACAGATTAACTTTAATGTACCGTTTTTTAAAAAAAAGGGGGGGGAGAGTAACATTTTGTTGTCAGATCGTGAATTCGCAATTCATTGCTGTTAATCGTTAAGGTACAAATGCTTGACAATTAAGAATTGACCAATTAAGTAAAAAAATTAGTAAAAAAAAGCTTAAGGCGACGCGTAGTTGCAGATGCGGCGCTAAATGCGCGCCCAATATGAATACCAAGTAAAAAATAAAATGTGATTGCGTTCGCTTGCACGGATTTTCCAGCGAAAAAGTTGTAATAAATAAAAGAATTTATTGTGCTCGTGAAAAACATATCAAAGGCAACCGTGTACGTGGAGCACGTAACATTAATTCTAGTATCGTAAAATTTAGTACATTTTTCTCCGGGTAAAAGTAGTATTTCAACATTAATATTTTCGTTGTCAGATTAGAAGATTTAGATTATTTTTTTTGTCATTACTTTCGAAAAATCAATATTAATTTAATACAAATAATTATGAAATATATATTTATAGTGTACTTATAAAATAAAAGAAGGAAAATTAATACAAGTAAAATATTAAATAAGACCACAGTTAGAAGCAAAAGAAATATCATTGAAATAAATAAAAACTGTTGTGGGGTCGGACGTAACAAGGCGAAAGTGAAATTCTTTCTTAATGACGGACGAAAATAAATATCGGTGCGATAAATTCAACGATACAAATCAGTTGGACAACTGCGCGCGGCAACAATAGCCGCTATTTGCTTTAATGCATACGCGCACGCGCACATGACGAGACGCGTAAGCAAGTTTCGGCGTTGCGGGGCATAAATTTTCCTGCTTTTCCAGCTGGGAAACGCGCCAGATAATGCGCGTCGACTTAAGCTCGCACGCGCGCAGATGCAACTGCATTTCAAATTCGGCCGGCGACGCCCCCCTTCACGCGCGCGATTCTTCTACGCCGACCCGATTTCTCATCTATGCCATTAGCGTGACGAAAACTAAAAAGGGGAGAGAGGACTTTTCTTTAAAAAGAAGACAGCAGGACTACATTATAAATATATTTGTCAATCGGATACAATACTTATCAACATTATATATAATGTGATATAGAAAAAGCAATTAATAATCGAAATGCTAACGTTTTGTAAAAGGATTAATAACCAAAAATTTATTGAAAGTTGTATTATACTGTATATAGTAAATAGATAGAAAAGTCTGAAAGTAACGTCAAATAATTTTAATTTTATTATTAATTATTATTAATGTACATAAAAAGTAAGAAGAGAATAGTTTTTTTTTAATATATTATATTTAATACAAAGCGGATAAAATAAATGAATGTCACGTTCGAGTTAGAAAATAATGGAAAATATAATTAAATGTGTACTTCTTTCATTAATTAAATTCACTTTTACATTAAATTGTATGGGGCGAGGTAAAAATAAAAGAAAAATAAGGTTTTTCAATGTTACATTTTTATTCTGAAATAATTAAATTTATATATTAAAAACGTTAGGAATAAATTGAAAAGTTAAATAAATTT
The DNA here is from genome assembly GCA_022817305.1 of Leptoteleia sp. ZL-2020. Classification (NCBI taxonomy): domain Eukaryota; kingdom Metazoa; phylum Arthropoda; class Insecta; order Hymenoptera; family Scelionidae; genus Leptoteleia; species Leptoteleia sp. ZL-2020. Next base: position 19,533 of record JABFPN010002086.1, read on the forward strand.
ACTTTTATTCAATAAAAGAAAACAGCATTAAAGGGGAATGGGTGAAATTAATATCAAAATTATTTCTATATTTTAATTCCTGCACAAATCAGTTTGAAATATTACTACTTTATATCGTCATAATGGGAAAATATATTAAATTGAAGTTTATTATTATTTAATAACAGATCCAAGTGCAAAAAGCTTGGGCAGTTTCTATGGACCAGTAAATGTTTCTGATTCTAATGAAGTTTAAATTGAAATAATGTAAGTATTAAACAAAAAAAAGTATTGAAGTTAATTTATCAACTATACCAAACATTTCTATCAAATTTTCAATTAATTAAATTTCTATAAACAAGTTCCATAACATTAAATTGTTATATCCGTTGTTGCTCTGAAATTCTTTACTTGAACTATATGTTTAAACTGTTACGTTCACCCTAGACGACGTAACCGTGTATAAAAAATAAGAAAAAAAGGCATATAGGGAGGGGGGGACAGATAAGTATACCGTTTATATATCTTCCCCATCTAGTGACCTCATCTAACCTGCTTATCTATATATTAATGCATAAAAATAAACTTACCATCCAAACGACAATTGTTATTATAACAATTTTGCATTATTACAATAGCCAATTTTCAAATGTAATAAAAGTATATAAATAAAATGTCAAATAAAAAAGGTAGGAAGGGAAAAAAGTGAAAGGGCAGGGAAAGATAGAGAGAAAGAGAGAAAGAGTGAGGGAGAGAGGAAGGGGGAGTGGTGCATATGTTGTGTCACTGTATATGATGACGCCATGTGTTTCCAGCTGGAGATGGAGGGTCGACTGGTGAGTCGGACATCGCAACGTGGGGTTCTATGGCGTTTGTACTATTACCCACCCTCAAGACAACTTCTCGAAGCTTCCTCCGCGCTTTCCCAAACTTGTCACGTCCGTCCCCGGGTTTATTACTCCTGTTATTATTATCGCCGCCGTTCTCATTACGCGAAAATCGTTGTCATCGAGTGCCTGCTTATCAATTCTTCCAAGCTTGTTTTCCTTTCTTATCTTTCTAGGCGAAATTGAAATATCAGAAATTTCATATACGAAAGCTATTTGCTTCGCAATTATCAACCACCAGATTGTCACGCGCCCGTTGCGTCCTAAAACCTCTAGATATCGATGAATCAATTTTATATCATATTAATTGTACATTGTAACAATTAATTGCGATTTCCTTCCTCTTTTTCGGAACGTCAGGGTGATTTTCATTGTTTCTTTTTTTATTATTATTTCATTGACTTTTATTGTTATACATTTTTAACGATTGTCCTTTGTTAGGGAGGAGGGGAGAGAGATAAGAGGGTGTAGTAATTTCTTTTCATACATGCACTGAGAAGAATTGGACATATAAAATTGCCTTTTTTAACTGTGTTTCAGATGTATATCGGTCTCTCAGTAAAAATTACAGATTTTTAAAAGAAAAAATTTCTGTTTCATTATTGCCAATGATGACAAGTAAATTTTAATTGATGATTGATAATTAAAAGAAATGATATATTATAAAAGATGACTGGATCTTTATTCACACGGAGAGAAAAGTTAGATTACAAATTATTGTATCAAAAAGTGGGGACAAAGTCATTCTTCTTGTCATATTTAACATACAGTTTGAAAGGGGTTATGAGAATTGTAGAAGTTGTTAAGATACAGTATAACAGATATAATTCTTTATCTCATAACTTTTTCTATAATATATATAAAATAAATGTGACGCGTAAACAATATTTAATACCACCCTTTGATACAGTAGAATAATTTTGACTCCAACTTTTTTCTCAATGCATAATTTTTAGTATAGAATCCATGTGGATCCACTTTTAATTCCAAAAATGGACATTTGCTTTTCACCATAGACACAGGAACGTAAATAACGTTATTATTCTTTTGGTAATAGCGGAGCTGTGAAATTTCAAAATAATGTGTTTCTATTCTATACCGCGATTGTATTACTTAAATTACAATTTCGCATGTTTCATAATGCAACTAACTTTACTGTTATATAACAGTTGCAATAATAATGTATTATTAATTTAACTTGTATAATAATTAATTAAGAAGCATTCAGATTGTTAAAAATAATAATAATTTATTATTATAATTACAATAAATATTAATTCATCGATCGATAAATTGATTAATAAAACTGAGCAGATATGATAAATTAAGAGCAATTGCCGGAAGAATCTGTAAATACTTTGATTTATTTGTTGTTGTTTGTTCGGTTAAAATTAATTTGATTCATTGTTATGAATATATTATTTAATATTTCCACGCGTAAATTATGATACATTTTATCTTTATTCTCTTTTAATACAGAAATTTACTTTATAGTAATGTACGTTTATTATGATAATTATATTGCATGTAATAAAAATTAACTTCTGCTAATAACTCCATTAATTAAGTTATCGTAAGAACGTTCAGTTAAATATTTCACAAAAGACTTGCTTAATTTTAAAATTGAAAGAAAATTACAATTATTATTATTATTATTATTATTATTACTTTTATTGACTTAAATGAGATACAACAATTTTTGTTAACAAACTTTATATTTTATTTCATTAACAATGTGAGTTATTTGAATGCTGTTATTAAATGAAATAATGATAATAATAATAAATTGTGCGTGCTATGTGGACCACAAGAGAAAAGTAGGACTTCTTTGAGCTTCAGTACGTGGCCCGCACCCTTGTGTTTGTAAATTACGGGTACAAGGGTCCTTGCTATGGGTAATTAATAATAGATGCATATGGTTTATACATACATAAAGGTTTTTTCATGTGACTATACGTGTGCGATGGGCATGCTCGTATAGCTATGCATATATAGGTACAATGGTAAGCGCTTAACAGTTTTGGTAACATTTTGAATTGCCATTTAGTTACACCTGAAGTTGGCTTTTCGTGGGTTTACACTCAACGAGTGGGTTGTTACCACAATTTCCACTTGCTATAACTACACGGGAAAAAATAACGGCATAGGAATAACATTGCTAGACAATGTTGGCCATACGCTGTTGATCCTACATGGTGAACTAGTAACAATTATGCTGTGAATAGAGTGAACCGTGCTCTGTCGGTAAAACAGTCATATAATTTCGGTAAAACAAAAGAAGGCGCACTGTTAGGCCAACGCAATACACCGTGTTGATCTTACATATTTTGTCTATGTTGAATCAATGCCATTTTGCTGTGAACCCTATGGCGTATTTTTTCCCGTGTATAATTGCAGTTGCGCTAGCTAATCGTTTTGCAACTGTACTATATTATAATCGTATTACCTCTGTTAATTTCTATTAGTTTAAAAATTTAAAAAAAAAGAGAAAGAAAACGACCGGTAATTAAAACTTTTAAGAGTTTCAACTAATTTCTTCAACCCCGTGAACATTCGATGGTGTGCATTTTAGCGAAAAGCATTCGCAGTGAACATGTGAACACACTCGCACACGAGCTTGCACAAGGTGGGAAAGAAAGGGAGGAGGACAAGTGAGACGAAGATAGGTCGAGGGAGAGTGCTCGGGGTGGCCAGGGGAGGGGGGCATGAATTAAAAAAGATTTGCCTCGAAGTTTAAATATGCACAGTCATGATGATACACCTTTGCTACGCCATTGGTAGTAATTACACTGAGAAAAATTATATAAGACTTACTATATTATTTAATAACACGCCGACGAAAATGTACTTATGATAGAATTTATTAATAAATATAGTTGCAATTATCATATATGTAATATAATTTAATATAATATTTGATAAGTTCTATCATATGTGCACACCTGTCCTCCAGTTACTATATAATTTTTCTGAGTGTAAGCTGGAAGGATTATTTTTACTTAAAACAGAGAATGCATAAAATCTTGAAATATTCATACCATATTACCATGTAGGGTAAAAATAAATGAACGGAATATATTTATAATTCAATCACTCGTGTCGAAGTGATTCATTTAATGTCGCGAATGCAACTAAATCTTAACTTCCATACTATAAATAAAACGTGAAACGGATGAATCTGATTATATTTCATTAAAGAATTAAAGAATTAAGTGAATACTCGACCTAACTGTAATTTGTATTCTTTCTTTTTTTCGTATTTAAACTTTAAATGTATAACACGAACAAATAATTGTTGTATGGAAAATTTATTTGCTTAAAAAGTAGATTGTACATTTAATTCAATAGCTTTAGTTGCTTTTATGCACCGAGATAAATGTTATAGAAAATATTACTGCTTTTAACTTTGTTTCAGATACGTGCAGTTTTTCAATAAAAAAAAATTTTAATCTGTATTTTAAAGGGAAAATTTTCTGTTTTAAGTATAAACGTAACATTAAAACTGTTATTCAAAAATTGATATATATCCAAAACCAAGTTTAAAATAATAATATTTTTCGTTATATTTGTATCAGTGCACTGTACAAAATGCTTCCTTTTTATAGCGTTAATTGAATATGTAATTTTATTTCTTAGTATCTTTTGAATTAAAATGTTATGAAATTTAATTTAATATATAAATTCACAATAATATTGTATGGTGAAGTACGCGCGTATATATACATATACACTAAGCAAAAAAAAAAAAAGGCCACTTTGCGCCGATGAAAAATTAACAATTTTCAAACTGCAATAACTTCG
>JABFPN010002087.1:0-24196 GCA_022817305.1 Leptoteleia sp. ZL-2020
TGTGTATTTTCAAATAGACATATTCTTATAATAAATAGAATATCTGGTTAGTGTTATCTGAAATAAGTTTTATTATAAAATGAAATTCCTTTTAATATAAAAACCTTAATCTATTGTATATTAACTGAATATTCTTGTTTTTAATAGATTTTCTATTAGTTTTGATAGGAATATTTTCTTTGTACAAGTTTCTTAAAGTAAGTATATTTTTTTTTTCTGAGTGTGAGAGCCTATGAATGTATATGTATGGACGTCTATAGATAGATCGTGTTGTTTCAAACGTAAGTGACAGCTTGGAGGTTAAGACGTGTTAATAATAATTCAAAAACGCAAGGAAAGGAATAAACTCCGAGATAGTTAAATAAGTACATATTCATCAATTAATTAACAATAATTGTAAAATTTAAGAACAATTGCTTTGTTTGTATTTTACATTTCTGTTTTAGGTATTATGAGCGGACTCAATCTTCAAACAAGGTATTTTAATGGCACTTATTAATTTATAACAAGTTAGTTAATAAACTTTTATAATAGAGAACATGTTTATGAACCATTTCAAGCATAAATTGACTTTAAAATCAGGTATCGATTTTGATTTATTAAATTCTTTTTATAATCTTTTCTATAATAATTTTATTTATTAACTAACATTAAATTAAATTAATCACTTAGTATTTCTTAATATAAAAGTAAATTTATAATTAAAAATTAGGGCTAGACTGCAGAATCCGGCCAGTAACTGAATATGGCTGCGGAAATTTGACAGATGGGAGGTTAGTTTCTTACCATTAAGACACGGAATAAAAATATGAAGTGTACTACTAAATTGCTATTTAAGATAGATATATTGTTTGGCTATTACTGACATGGGTAGAAATTATAATTATCGTAGCCAAACAAATTTATGTGATTTGAATTTATGAAAACTAACCTAGCGAGTTTCTTGAATTACATACACTGTATGCTTGAATCAGCCATACAAATTTATCTAATTGTCAACACAGTGAAATCCAAATAGTCTCGTTGACATATTGAGGTTATGTTCAGTTCCTCTTAGATAATTGTATGGCTGAATCAGCCGTACAGTTTATGTAACTTTTAAATATTCATTTTAGTCGAATTAATACCTATGTCTTTCTGCAAATAGAATAAATTCTTACTAAATTGTTTAAAAATGGCTAGATAAACTCATTTATCTACTAAAGGGAATACTTTTTTTTCCGTGGAGAAAAATAAAAATGAACAAAACCGCCACATTTGAATAACAAAAAAAGACATAGTTAATGACGTAAAATATAATTAATAATTCAATTAAATAAATACGTAGTTAGATTTAATTAATTAATAAAAACAATAAATACTTTTATAAATAAATAAAATATAAAAAAAGTTTATACATAAATATTCATTGATTTTTAAATTTAGGTTTGTTACTTTTTTTAGTTTTGTTTATTGTTTTTTATTATTTATTAACGTACAAGTAAAGTTATAAATAAATATTAGGTATAGAATATACAAATCTAATTGTATTTATATTCTTATCTGTAATTTAATTAAATAATATTAAATAGAGATAAAATGTAGTACAGCTTATTATCAGATACTATTTTCTTAATGAAATGTTGTTCTTTTCTCTAAAACAGCAAAATTTGAATATTATAAATATTTATAACATTTCAAGTATAAGTTAACTTTGAACTCTTCAGATATTGAACTAATATGAACGTATTTATGATAATTGTAAAATAAAAAATATAAACAGTAACACAATATTAAAAACAAAAATAATATGCGATATTCAATAAACAAACAATATTTCTTCGAAGCTCATAAAACAAAATTGAAACTAGTAAATTAAAAAACATAAATATTATTATTTAACCCTCTATGGGCCGAATTTTTGTTTCAAATCCAAAAAAATTAGGGGAACAAGAAGCAGTAATTATAAGCCTATACATGCAAATGAAAAAAAAATTTCTGTTTAAACAATTTTATTGTAGTATATGAACTATGTGACTTTCAATTCAAGCCATCTCGCGAAAAAAACCATAATTATTTTGTAAAATATCGATGAATTGGAATGTGACCTGAAAGTTACACGGGCCCATAGAGGGTTAATAAATAAATGTACTTATTAAATGCAGACAGTCAGTGTTTCCAAAAAAGGTGTGAAATCTATTCAAAACATACCTAACAGAGGTAAAAAAGGACGAGCCAAGGCAACACCATACATTTTCAATGAATTTGAATTATCAACAAATATGACATGAGAATCTCCATTAAAAAGATGTCAAATCTTTTAATGAGCCAATTACACCAATTCCCTCTAACATTAATCATTTTGAGTTAATCACATTTCCAAATAATTATTGACATTCAAATGTTAGGAACATGGTAATAATACATTTGTCATTATAAAAATTATATATCTTCTAAACAAAATACATATTTATTGTATAAAGGATATCAGAGAAATTAGTAATATTTGATTTATGAAAGTAAATAGCATAATTCTAAAATTGCTAAAATTTTATGTTGTAATAATTCCAAGAATGTACCAGGCTGTGTTCCACAGATTTGTTTTACAACTAAATAAGCAGTATATTGTAAATACTGAGGCTCGAAAAACTTGGCGGCCCGTTTTTTGAGATCATATCTACCCATTAATACTAATTTGAAGTGTTAATGAAAAATGAATGGGAGAAAGCGAGATTACGGAATATTTGTATGGCATTAAGATGCTATCAAGATGATATCATTCGTGATTGAATAGGTGTTGGAAAAAAAAGAAGAAACAAAAGTCGAGCACAAGCTGAATAACCTGTTACAAAGTGATCCACGAGAAAAATGATTATCTAGAATCAAATTACTATACGTCGTCGAAATTCGTCCAATTATGTCTTGTGTAAAACCCCATTCGTGTCACACATGGCAAACGTTCTTCTACGTTGACATTTTGTCCCTCGGCTCGCCACCCCTTATTTTTGCACCATGAAATGACCATTAGAAGGCGCAATATTTCAAATAGTTGGTGCCGCGCAGAAAGAAGGGTGGGACATGCCGCGTCAAGTTCAATTTAGCGTGATACTCAATCGGCAAGTTACGTAATCGTGTGCGTGCGCTTGCGATCTTGCCAACTTATAAACAGATACGTCAAACCGATTTAAAAGACCGTTGACTCCTGACAACCATATAAACAATGTTCCGTAAATCGAGGCTTCATTGAGACATTTCGCAAAATGCCAACTCCGCGAAGCTTCCTCAAAGCTGTTAACGATCGTTCCGCTTCGCGATCGACAAAGATCAACTCTTATTCGCGGAACTTTGAACCCGTTTTATATTTGCAATTCCAACTTTGTATTTATAGTATGCGCGCGGCAGCGAAATACAAAGTATTCCCGGAAAAACGCGCGAGAGGGCAGATATACGCGACTGTTCAAATTGCCTGTTAACGGATAACGCTGCCTTTTCTTTCGGGCCCTCTCCAGATGCGTCACTTATGTAAGTGCAATCATATTTACTGACCCGTCGTTCAGGTTCGGCACCCTCGACTTTTGTATGACACGGGTCGGACTCTACTCCGAAAATGTACCGATGTCTTTCATCGGATGCGCTTTTCAACCTATCGAAATGGTCAAAATGTTGTATCTTACGTTTCAAAGCTATATTTTATGTCTCTTTTAACTCATTCACTGACTGCTTATATTTACATTGCTATTAATTCTTGATATTTACTCGTGTAGAAATTGACAAGCGGTCGAGTACTCGCACTCTATCCGTAAGCGTCGGGCAACCGTTGACCCAGTCCTAGAGTGACACACCAACCAATATACTAAGGCTTAGTTTCGATGCCGACTATTGGCAATTTACCGTTTGCTTGTACTTACAAGTAACGACTGTTGGCAATGTGTCGCTTGCCAGTAGCGATATTGTACTGGCAATTTTTTCACATCTCTATATTGTACAGCCAGTGCTTTTCTCTACGATTCGAGGAACAACTTTGAACTTTATATTATAATAATGTGTCGTGCAAAAAAAAAATATTTGTACTTTGTAAGATCTGTAATACATGGCAAAATATTTTTTTAATATTTCTTATTCTTCAGAACTAGACAAAATTGAAATAATAATGACAAGTTGCAGTTGCCTGCTCTGTTTCACAATAGATATAAAAATATACGAGCGAGCTTATTGAGAATGCTATGATATCATTGAAAGAGCGAATCACGGGGACTGTGGCCAGTAAATAACCCGCGTGCACATTATGCGAGCACCCTGACTATGACAATGGTATTCGCATCGATAAAATGTATGATACGGATGATATTTTGGCCAACAAGGCGGCACGAGACCTTTCGAAAGGACGAAGGGAGCTGAAAAAACATGAAAACCGCATCGCGTCGCCAATTCTATCCATAACCTTCCTTCCGGTCTCCGCTGTGTCCCTGCTGCTTTCGTTATCTCTCTTGTATACATATCCCAGTGCCTTCCCTCGGACTCTGGCAGAGTCTTTAATTAAATCATCCCATCCCAAGAATAGATGATTTTCATCTTCTCTTCGTGCTTTCTTCTTCGTATTTTCGTTCACTTTTGTTTTCTTTCAAAGCATTTTACGAGCGCCTGTTGAGAAAAGTAGTAACTCATCTATTGCTATGAAACACAATTTTACACTCAAATATGTTCACCGCGATATTTAACAATTAACCACTATGCGCTCTCAACTGAGGAAGTAAGGTATTAAAATATAAAATATAAATATATGCGAAATGACACCGAAGATTATGCTTGTCGCGATCGACGCGATTCAGTTACTCGCACTTATTACGCAGTCACTGATTTTATATTTAAATTAATTTCATTATACCATTATACATATATGAAAAATTACCTCACACACATACCTTGATAAAATATTACAAATTTATATTTCATTTTTAATTGCTTCAATTGTAACTGTTACAATACAGAGAACGTAATATATAAGGCATCAAATTTGATATAAAATATCACTAATACGTCTTATTTTTAATAGAAAAAAAATTTTTTAATAATAATAAAATTTTTTTTCTTGTAACATTAGATTGTTTTATAATATATATATATAATAAATTTTTTTTTCTTGTTTCAGATTGTTTATCTAAAATTATTATTACGCGTAGTTAAAAATAAAGTAATTATTATAAAAGACATTATTTTAATTGTAATTGTGCTTGATACAAAACTACACATGTAGAAATTGATCATCCGCCTGAACTATTACACGGAGAGAAATACAGTTTGATAAATTGCAACGTAAATAGGAAATCAGTGATGATAATGTCACATTTAGCATTTTTATAAAACATATGTCATATTATACAAATAAATTTCTGAACAGTACAACTCACATTGTAATTTTTAAAACTATTAGAATCATTGTTCAGAAATTTATTTGTATAATATTAAATTTGTTTTCTAAAAATACTAAATATTACATTATCATCACTGATTTCCTATATACGTTGCAATTTATCAAACGGTATTTCTCTCCGTGTAGTGCCTGAAGTGAAAAACATAAAACTGATGCACAGTACCGATAACCGATTACTGGTTCCAATATCCGCAATTAACAATTAACGATATGTCGATGACCAATAGTGATTTAGTCATATCCATTTTTTAATATCTAGAAAATGCACGAGGAATCTGAGTAGAAAATAGTACAAATTGTGGAATTAATTTTAAAGCCCTATTCAGACTAATTAAATTATTATATTTATACACCTTAAGTAATGAATTTATATTACAATATATTTGGAATAAACGAAAATTATTTTAAATTGGAATATGATTGTATAATGTTTGTATTATAATTCTATAAAATTGTGTAGCAACAGTTTTTCGTCCTCCCTGTCACACACAGTTTTGTCAGTAATTAGTATTTGAACCTAGGGTTATGAACTACAAAATGTATTTTATATTAACAATAATCACACGATATTTACGAGCAATATTGATTATACACGTGTAAATGAGTGTAAAGCAAGTTATCTGAAAATTATTGTTAAGACAGAAACAATTAAATATATAAAAAGATAAATACTTGTTGTAAACAATTAAAATATAGTAATCCCACATTCAGGCGTGATAAGTTTCTGAATTCATCACTTTAAAATCACATCTATTAGGCAGTTGTTCCACTATAGATTAAATAAAATTTTTTTAAAATATATATTTAAATACGATTACATTAGTGCAAATTAGTTAAACTCTCAACGCAATTAATTATATTATTTATATTAACAAAATTGTTGACACAAATTAAACTAAATTTTAACGTCTGATTTTATAGTGTGCAAAGACAAAGACACAATGATTTTCGAACAATGATAAAAATAATAATAATAACATGAGACAAACGATAGGGATGCCGGTAGTAGAACCTTTTCTGCTGTAGACAAAATTTTCTTTTCTCCGGTGTAAAAAAAAGATTAAAAATAAAATGAACTCATTTAGTAATATGACAAGTCATGAATATATACCGTGTTTGCAATGAAATTTCTATATTGTCATTAAATAGGACTTACGCGACTAGTGACGAATGATAGCGATTGGCAATTCATGCAAATAATTTCCCGCGGTGGGCATAATAATTTTGCAACAAATGCAAAAGTATAGCAACTTTTGTACCTAAATAGATGGAAACACTAAATGCCTAGAGACAGTCCAGTGACACTAATTTTATGTTGATTTGTAAAGTTGTTACAGAAATAAGATTGTGTACTAACCCGATATATAGTACTCCGATTAAAATAAATAAACAGATTTTCTAGTATACCATATTTAGAAAACTGTATTATTCTTCCTACATGCCATCGTAAAACTATGACATCGTCGACACGCATTATCAACCGAGAGAGTAAAGAAAATAAGATAAAACCAACCAATTTGCATTGTTAAAAATATGTCATTTCTTGATGAATAAAGATAGGAATACAAAAGAAAACTGAGAAGAAAGAACGAAGCCTGGTTCTGTTTGTTGAAACAAATATCAAACAATGATAATTGCACATTCGAGACGTCCAAAGGTAAAAATCATTTGAAGCTACCGCGAAGCCAAAGAAAATAATGCGACATAGTCAAGGAGTTGACAAGGCGGCATTGTAAAGTTGGCGGGAAGGCGCGGGACCGTGCGCGAGGTGAGAAACGTCGGCGGCGACGTCACCGTCATCGGCGCTCATATCGTCGTTGTGTTTCGTAATGTGTAACGGATACGCGCGATCTTAACTTAAGCGGCCAGAAGCGCTCGCTCACCTCGACAATATCTTGGATACACAGCCGTGAGATACCCTGAGTTGCCTGGAAATGTCGCACGGTCGGACACCACTGTGCGCGAGCTCCACGATCCTCTGCCTCACTACATCCGGCAAGGGTCTTCCGTTCACAAAGACACCGCCGAGTTGGTTCACTCCCCCATGGCCTGCAAATGAAAATCGATAGTGCATTAGTCCGAGAGTAAAAAAATGTGCGCTCTGATATAGTTTGAACGACCTTCTATTTCGTTCGGCCATTTCTCCACTGAGAAAAATAAAATAATAAGAGTTATTATACTTTCTGGCATTCTGAGACTCTATGCTCCAATGTTGAGAACTTTGCCAGACAGTCTGGTAAACGGTATCACTGTATCAAGTATTAATTATCAGAACTGTAGTAGTTCTTGTCACATTGTCGAGCATTATTTTATACAGGAACACATAGAGTCCACGATTACTATATTATTTTTCTCAGTGTATTTTAATACCTTACTCCTTCAGTTGAGAGCAAAGTGTGTAGTATGTCTTGCCTTTTTCGACCTCAGTAAATATCGTCCAGTACTAGAAAATGTCTCTTGCCCCCATTTAAATATCAACATATATGTGGCATATATTTCGTAAATATAAGACATACACGGAGAGAAATACCGTTTGATAAATTGCAACGTATATAGGAAATCAGTGATGATATTGTCACACTTAGCATTTTTGGAAAACAAATTTCATATTATACAAATAAATTTCTGAGCAGTGCTGCTAAAAGTTTTAAAAATTACAACGTGAGTTGTACTGTTCAGAAATTTATTTGTATAATATGAAATGTGTTTTCTGAAAGTGCTAAATGCGATATTATCATCACTGATTTCCTATATACGTTGCAATTTATCAAACGGTATTTCTCTCCGTGTATGTTACATGTATGATTAGCACCGCATAAATGCAGTATATACGGCATACATATGACATGCACGGCAAACATATATGTCACATATGTATATAAATTTTTACGCAGGCGGCATTATCAGCACGGAGAAAAATGAATAATAACAATTACTAACATTGTTATTAAACTGGTCGTGTGCATGTCCAAACTATCATTTTTATAATATTTGATCTATATTTGGAAACGCTGCACAAAAATTACTACTTCAGTTATTAAACAGGACGAAGCGTATAACATATAGTTTCTAATGAGCATATATACAAATTACTGCCTTGAGTAAAGTATTGTCACACCGGTTAATAACAAAGCGTTTACAAAATGAGTAAAAAAATTTAGAACAGCTGTGTTTTTAGTTTCGTAAAAGCCCTAGTATAAATTGAAATTGGGCTGAAGTGTGGCCATGATCAGTGAATCACATTACCAGATGAGGTACTAACCAGGCATCCACATTATGCACTTTTCGGTGTGTAACGGTAGGCATTCGTGTGGCTATAATAAGGATATTAAAGTGGGACCCTTATTGAGACCTAATTATAACCTTATAAGGAAATACTTATAGGAATGAATTTATGGAACCACATTAAATCCTGATCAATAAATAATATTACTATATTTTAATCGTTGATTTCAATTGGTAATTAAAATAAGATAAAAATGTAAAAAGTCAAGTGCGTCTTTCAACTATTTGAATAAGATGAGTTTATGTATGTCTAACCAGATGTATTAATAAAAATAAATTTTTTAATTAAAATTCTGTTATAAAATCGTACAATGATCATGCATTGTAGTTTTATAATTCGAACCAATGTGGTCCCTGTTGCATCAATAATGCACTGACTATGCTCTTAGTAAATTTTCAGTTTGTAGTCATTTACTTGCAATCTTATTATGACCTAAGTTGACATGCCTTCGATAATATTTCTTTAATTCAGCATGCAGTTGACAAATGGAGTACTGAATATACTCATCTAATGAAATTACTGAATTTCAGCTATTTGAGTGCAAACTAATTTGGCTTTGAATCGGTATTCCTCAAGAGTTTTGAATAATACGTTATATAGCTGCATTGTGGTTCTCTAATCATGCCCTTAATAAATTTTTAGATTATAGCCCTATAAAGATGACCTAAGCTGGACCTGAGTTGGTCCACCACTTAGAATCATTTTTTTCATTTTTAAATGTGGCTTACGAATGGTATACTGATTATGCCCTGGTCAGTCTATATAATCGGAGCCTTGTATATAAAACTTGGTTAGGTCCCGCGATGGCATGCCGCTTAAGTGGCGTGCCCGATCAGGAACTTAAAGAAGCCCACCGTTGCACACTTATTGACGCCTACTCAGAATACCACGTTAGGCTCTGATATGGGTTTAATCTGGTATCCTCTTATAATGTATGTCACAGAAAATCCCTATAATGGCTACACTTATGATGTGGCACGCCTTATCAGATTTTTACTAGGGAGCTTGTAAATTTTATGTTTAACGAAACAAGTACTAAGCAAATTTCTTTCAATGCAGTAAATTTTAATCGTCTTATTTCTCTCAGTGCTTGAATATTATCATCATTTCAATTTTCCAAAATATCGCCAGGAATTTTTGGGAAGCACAAAGTATTTCAATTATTTATCAGACGACTGGCAGTCGTGCGAAATCAACTATTAAAATAATGCAGTACTTGGCATTAAAATATAAATAATTATTTAAGCTGACTTCACGGCTAATAAAATGACAATTTGTAACTGATAGTCTTACAGCTAAATAATTTTCAAGCATGAATAAAGCTGTGTTAATAGTCAAATGTTGAATAAATAACTATGCTTTCAGAGACATTAAATTTATCTTCCTATAGACTAGACGGTAACCTGTCATTATATAAGCTTGAGCACATCATTACATCCTATTTCCGAGCAACAGATGTAAGATATAAACATTTAGATTGTTGTGTCAACATATAACCATTGTTCTTTTTTTTCTTTCAGTTTCATGCCTTTTGTCATTTCCTTCACATTGTAAGTACAAGAATAAACGATATTGCTTAATGTACCTTTGTTGACTTGGAATGTTATTAAAAGAACTGGTACTTATATTTATCACCGAAGAAAAGAAAAAATAAATAAATACATATAAAAAAATGTAAAATAAAAATTTGATTTTAAAATATAAATAAGCTTTATGTGACATTCAATATTATGACATTTATAACTTCATTGACATTTATAATTCGTAAATTTTATAAAGTAAAGAAAGATTTTTATATTTTTATACCTGCAAAACAAAATATAATTTTGAAATAAATTAAATTTTTAAATAAATATGTTTTTAAATTCAATATAAAATGAATATTAAATGTTCTAGTGAATTACTGAACAAAATTATATTTTGCAATAAATAATGCAATTTTACAAAATATCGCAATGCAGTTTCTGAGAAACTGTTAACGATAGGTAGCATTTTTCATGCAAATGTTAAAATTAATAAATTGTATTAAAAGATTATGACAATTTAATCTGATTCTTATTTTATATACAAAGTACCAGAAAGAAGCAAAAATGTTATTCAAGATATAAATTACGTTTCTAATTTGTTAACCCAAGTTATAGTTTTAATATTTAAATCATATTTATATGTATTATATTGGAAAGCAAGAGAAGTGTGCATTCTTATTTTTTAATGCAGAATACATATTTGCGTATAAATAAGCGTATTTAATTATATTAGTAAGTTTTGTATAGATAGACGAAAGGTAATCTTGCACATTTAATTTTTGAGGTAAACATTCGAAATGATTTCAACATGAATATATTCGTCTTGAAAAGTTTAATTTATGATTCGTTATAGTAACATACAATTTATGTTACATTCACATTTTCTTACACCATCGTCGAATGCCGTAAAAGAACAATTTAAAAATTTACAAGCATATCACATATAATAATGTAAACATGTTACATAGGATTTGCGATAAGAAGATAACGAAAGTGTTTCTTATTGTACGTAACATTATAATTTATTTTGAATAAGAAAATGTTCGTGTAATATTACGCAAATAATTCGTAACGCGGATATTTATGAGGATATAAAGTAAATGAGAAGCATCCCTCGCAAGGCGATGGGTTAAATTGTGGAGAAGTGTTGCGCGCAGGCTGTTTTATCGGGGCATCTGGTAACGTTTCTGTTGAGCGAGCTTATTTTATTGAATCATTCGTGGTCTGTTTCACAGGAGCAAGCAAACGCGTTCGATCGTAATTCGCGCATTAAAATCGCTTAACAAGCCAAGGCTGCATCCCAATATCGTAATGGAGGGTTCCCGCGCGCGCGACATATGTCCTTCTTTTCGGGCCAGTGCATCATCAATTCAATGATCACCGTCGACACCCTTGACGAGGGCCACTCCGACTTCGACTTAACCGCTTACTTCTTTTTCTCATGGAACAATGCCCTTGCATTCAACAAACTCGCCTAATTATTCCCCTTTGCTATTGGTAGATCATCATTCTTTTGCTGTCTTTCCCCTTTTCTTCAAACTCCGTATTTATATATATAGATAGATAGATAATACAAATGTTGAGTTAAGAAAATTGAATGCAAAAAGCAAATAAGTTCCATCGTGTAATGCACTTCATATAGGACCGACAAATTGAACGTGTGCAAAATACATGCTGTATACATTTATTTTTATCACTTACTATACATACACGGAAAAAACATTATTCGCTTTGGTAAGTAAATGAGTTTATCTAACAATTTTTAACTAATTTAGTAAAAATTTATTCTATTTGCAGAAGGACGTAGATATTAAATGGACTAAAATTAAAATTTAAACTTTACATAAACTGTATGGCTGATTCAACCATACACTTATCTAAGAGGGACTTAACATAACCTCAATATGTCAACGAGACTATTTGGATTTCACTGTGTTGACAATTAGATAAATTTGTATGGCTGATTCAACCATACAGTGTATGTAATTCAAGAAACTCGCTAGGTTAGTTTTCATAAATTCAAATCACATAAACTTGTTTGGCTACGATAATTATAATTTCTACCCATGTCAGTAATAGCCAAACAATATATATATCTTAAATAGAAATTTAGTAGTACACTTCATATTTTTTTCCGCGTAAGTATTTTAATAGTTTCCCTTATTAAAAGAATCCATTCATTCTTGTTAAATACGATTAATGAATCGTAAGGTTAACCGTAGTCATGTGCAACTTACTATTGAAGTTCAATACGAAAATTTATTCGTTAATTAACCAATTAAATCCTTTTAAAATGTTTGTACTTTACATGCACAATCTTATTAATGTATAAGATACATTGAAGGTTCAATTGTCAACAAGATTTAATTGTCAAATAGCATGGACAAAATTACGATTCAATTCAATTCATCCATTAGTTAATAAGATTCTACTAAATTTTTTAACAAGGGTCATTTAAAATAGTATAAAATAAAACAAGAAATAATGTAGTAAAGACACTGTTTCTTTACAACTCTGATTATAAGAAGCGACAATACTAATTATAAACAAAATAGTTGTTTTTACTTATATGAGTAATATCAGTTAAGTTGTTTTTCCAATAGAAACTTACCAATATTGGTGAAATGGCCAATTCTGGCTTAATACTAGTTGCAATGGCAATTATTTTTTTTGTTCTTTTTTAATTTGTTTTACAAAAAACAAGATAAATATATTACAAATAATATTTTAGCATGTTGTGCGATAGTATAGATCTTAACATAGGTTACACAAATATTGACACATATTTTACACCTAAATTGTATCACAAACTTCATGAAATTTAGGAGATGGTTTTGTGCCGACAACATATATATATATATATATATATATATTATCGCTAATATAATAATAGCTTCAGTTTTGGACTATCTACACGGAGAGAAAATATTAATAAAAATTACTGACATTGTTGGTAAACTGGTCATATACTTGCAAGAATTGAAAAATTACTATCCTAAGTTAGTAAAAAGTGTCAGCTTTCTAAGAATCATTTTCAACAAATTGATATGTTTTACTAACATAAGATAGTAATTTTTCTAGTTTTGCCAATATATAACCAGTTTACTAAGAATGTCAGTAAATTTTATTAATCTTTTCTCTCCGTGTATGAAAACGATAAATAAAAATGGCGCTGAAAAATGAAACGTTTTCAAAGTACAATATATAAAAAAGTTTTGTTTTATATTTACATCCATTTTTATGTTCTTTGGATGTAAATAAACAATATTATTGTTTCTACTTAATTATTTGATCTTCCAAATATTTGCAAACATTTTTGCTCAACTTTAAAAACGTTTCATTCTTCAATAGTATTAATTAACATCATACTGCGATTAACGCAAAATTATTTTTACATAATTGCTATTGTTAAGTAAGATTCTTTTTAATGTTCAATATGTAAAATCACTGCTCCGATGTTGATTCCGAAACTGGCACATGCTGGAGCAAAGTAGACTATCAACATGACCAGAAATGAGTACACGGCGAAAAAATATTGTACTATTTTTATTAATATTTTGCGTGAAATTAACAAATTGAGTAATCAAATAGTGACAAAAGCCTTAGTCTCGTGATCATTATTACAAGTTCCTTTTTATTTAATGAAGCCTAAATGAAAATTATTATGTAGTTTGTATAACATAAAATCTATAATTACATTGTCGATTAATGTGTCACTGTTTTAAATCTTTTAAGAAAAATTTTATGTGAAAGCTTTCTCGCAATTGCTATTGTAGAAGTACATAACACACAGTTTTACTTTACTCGTATGGTGAGCGTAAGCGAGTTGAAAATACTCTCGTGGAGTATACATGGAAAAAAATGTCATATGATTTATAATTAAATAAATATATGTGGTTATTTCTATTTAAAGTAAAAATAAAATTTATCTATTTCAAAAATATTTATATAGCAATGACAAATAAATTATTTGTGCATAACATTTTGGAATAATACATTAATATGAAGGTGAATAAGAAAAATAAATTATATGAAAACAAAATATATTTGCATATATCTGAATGATAAATAATTTTTAGCTAAATCACCTAAATTTTTATTACACGTAAATAAATGCTTCGTCCAAGTAAAAACACTAGCGCCGTTACGTATGTGTATGTGTTAGCGAGTGTAAGAGGTTTGTTTATGTTGTCACTTTTAACCTAATAAATGTTGTCGATTGTAAACAAATAAAATACAATAGACGTTGTTGATAAATGACATATTGTGTAACCATAAGCAAAATAAATAACGCTTGGTGGTATCGAGAGCGATCCGAGATGGAGTTTGGAGCGACGAATTTTGATGGCCAGGCGGATTGTTTATGTTGGTTTTTATGACACTGAAAGGTCGATGACGGGTTTGCGTTATACCGTCAGAAGCAACGATGACTATTGCGCCCATCCGATCATTGCTAGAAACGATACGCACTTCCGGTAGCAAATCAATTTGCCTCGTGTTTATGGCCGCGTCCCTCGTAATGCGACCGGTAGTCAAGAGCGAGAGGAGGAGGAGGAGTGGCTGGATGGCATGAGTTGCGAGAGAGCCGTGCCCTATCGCTACCCTACGGACCGTCACGCCTGCTGACCGCAACTATACGAGGGCTTCGAGTGCTAGAGCGCGCTCCACAAATCTGAATTTCTACAAAGACTCCATATACGGCTTGTTACGCGGATACCGAAATTCCAAATCTGCAGCATTGCAAAACCCATTTCAGGGATTTATTAAGACCATGTTCAGTAGACAACGTCTGAGAAGAATTACTTTTCAACTTAAGGCGAATCATTTTTCCAACTTTTCCTGTATTTTAAAACATTAATTCAAAAGATTTTAATTAATATAAACATGTCGCATTTTAGTCGCCTTTAAATATAGTATAATCTGTAATCCGCACTTCCAAATGTCCTTTGGTGATTCATGAAATAAAATGAATAATTTTAATGACATAAAACAATACGCTTTTCCATATTAAATCAAATCTTCGCATACTAAATTATCCAGTCATGATTTTTTATAACATTTTTCGCGCCGCGTTTCTCAGTAAGCTTGTTTAGGAATAAAAAGGAATTATTCCATATAATTATTAACTTTTTGCCCGCTGCCTCATTTCTCAAACAATGTTAGTCATTGTTTATGCTATTGTGCGAAGGTTAATTTTTTCTTTAACGCTTGTAAAAAGATAGAATTATGACATTTTTATATTTTAATGGAAGATTTTTCAATATAATAGAAGAAAATGATATACAAATACATTGCACATTAATAAATAATAAGGAAGTTACGTAGAGTTATAAAATTAAATCAAACATTGCATTGCATCGAAGGATGTTTAAGTATTATTTTACAGTCTTTGAATCAATTTAAATTGCTTCTAAGCTAGAATGATCCGTAACAGATTATTTTTAAATAAATTAATTATTTCGAATGTTAATTTTTAAATATATAGTATTGCCAATTAACTGTCATATATTATGAAAAATAAATTGTGGATTGTATAATTAATGAGCATATTTGTTGAATATTGGGGCCTAAAATAAACTATAATCTTTAGAAAAATAAAGTAACTCTATAACAGTTAGAAAAGAAATCTGTTATTGTGAAATTTGAGTTATAGTAGTAAATAATAATGATAAGAAACTTGAGAAGTTTATGTAGGTAAACGAAGGAATAATAGATAAACAATAACAGCTATAAATAAGGAACCCAAAGCGAAAGAGTTCAGAAAAGTAAAGTTTAAGTTAGTTTATATTTAAATTTTGAATTGTTTGAGTGAGGATAGAAGCGCATTTTGATTTAAATTTCGTGTCTCAAATGATTAGATAGATGTTATAATTGTTATTTAAATAAAAATTAGGGCATAGTTAAATTGAAACAAGTTGCAAATCTGAACCCATAAAACAAATAACGGTGGTTACAAACAACAAAAATTACAGTCCAAAGAAGAAAAGATAGTCTAACGTCGGGAAGGAAGAATTGTACATTGGAGAGTGAGAGAAAGAGATCGCATTCTAGGAAGACAAAACAATATTTCGCAAATTCCTAACCAACGTAAAGGGAAGTTTTATTCATTTTTGGTTATTCATCTTACTCAAACAAAGGAGAATCAGATGAGTATCTCATCTCGATTCATAAATTTTTTACTAAGTTGATTATATCCCCTCTATTCATTCACAATTTGTAATATGATTATTTCATTTCAACTCATACCTTTTTAATTGAGAAAAGAGGTATCCTCTTTTCATCATTCTAAATTCCTAATAATTTGAAAAAGAAAATCGAACGTGGGGAACTCGCGTTCGATTCATATTAAGTTCGTTATTCTTTGTTTTGGTCGTGAAGGAGTTTTGAATAAAATTGAAAGTCTATTTCAAAATAGTAAAGAGTTGTATTATAATGTATGATTTGAGAACTTGATTTATATTGTTGATATGTGTTCATTTGATATCTAATAAATTACTTTATAAATTTTGTTAACTCTAGTCTTTTCTTGATTGTTTGTTAATCACCTAAGCCTAGTGAGTGTTTTCTGTGAGAACCGGTTAAATATTAAACAATATTAAATAATTTCAATTAATTAATAAGTGGGAAGTAAAACTATAAAATGAATTTGTTATTTAATATGACATTTGAATGGAAATTTTAATTGAAATAGTGAAAACTTTTCGCAAATTTATCCTTATATTGCTGCATTTTATGAAATTTTATAACGAATAATTGGTACATGATGTGCAATAATAACGCGTGAGATAATAATTTTTTCAAAGGAATTTCTTTTAAAAAATTTATATTGGCTTTTTCTTGATTACATTTATTCTATTAGAACATGCCTTCTGCTTATCTTTTAGTCGTAGAGTAAATTCAATTCAATATAGTAATGTTGCAAAGCTCGCACTTTTTGGAATAAATTTCCTGGTATATATACATTTTAAGAGATTCACTTGATATAAACATTCCGCCAAGTAATGTTTCTAACAGTTGAAAGAAGACCGTTTTAATTTTTACACAAGTAGAAGTGTAGAATACCAATAACTAAAATCTTTTTACATAGAACATAAGCACGCGCTGAAACAAAATTTCATACACCGTGTAATATTATATACTGTAAAGAAATTACTACTACGTTAAAAATTAATATACTGTATCAAAAAGTGGGTTAGTTAATGTCCATATGAATAAAAAGTGTTTATTATAATTTATACGTGTATTAAATAAAAAAAAATTAAATAAATAATAAAATCGAGGCCTTCGGTTAACGAAAGAATGTTTCCACTGAAGCATAAGAAAATATTACTTCAAATAGTAACCCAGGTGTTGCTATCTAAATTCAATTGTCGAACCAGTACTCCACCGACAATGACCCGCTATTGGCCCTAAAACTAAATTTTATTCATTCACTTGTTTAATATTAAAGGATCATGCAACATATATGCAGCCATATTTGCGATATATATGTGACATATGTGTACCATGTTACAGTTACATACATACCCAGTGGGAAATGTTCTACGGGCCCAGTATTGGTATAGTACTGTTACCAGAGTTACCAGTACTAGTAATAGCTTGCTCCCAGTGCAGTGACAGAATCGTGCCAGTAATGGAGTGATAACACTGGGCCTGTACTGTTTAAACGCAACAAACTGTACTGTTTATCTAATGGTACAGTACAGTTTTACTACAAAAACAGCTCTGGCAGAGTATCGGCAAATAATTTGACCAGAACTGGTTTTCAGTTGGTACTTTGGGTAAATTAATTTGTTCCAGTGCTGTGCCAGTATCGGAATGCAAAAAAAAAACCAGGTAACATTATATAATTAATATGCAAAAATAAATATTTTGTTTAACTATTGCTATATCTTTAAATCGATTTTATTGTTTTATATTTATTGTTAAATTTTATTTATAAATTATTATATATAAATTTGACACTGCATGGAGAATTGAACTCTGTCCTTCTGAGGTGAATACCGAAAGCCGTGCTACCGAGCTATAACAAGTGTTAAAGTTATTCGTACTTTTGTTCTACTTAAATTTGCTTAGATTACCAGAAATGACGGATTGATTTACAAGAGGCGGATCAGTAATGGTAAAGTTATAAAATACAAAAGAAATAGTTGTTATTCAATTTTGGCAAGTTATTGCATCTTAGTTGTTACACACTTGCGAGTGTATAAGTACAGTTAAATTACGAGAGTACAGTACAGTCACACAAACTCTGGTAAAAGGATTCGGTCCCGTATTGTTTGGAACTTAATTATCAACAAAAACAGACGTAAAGCAGATGTAAATCATGTCAGGCAAAATATAAGTGCCAAAGTTGATTCAGACTTGTATCAATACTGGTAATTTAAAAAATTGTTCAATGAAAAATTATGCTGGCTGGTTTCTGACAGTTTATAGGTATATGTACATCTGGTATTTTTAGTTATACGGGTTCATACCAAAGTTAGGGCTACTTGACTACCAGAGTTGGGCCAGCATTAATCCTTAACTGGCGGATCTGTTAAATATAAACTAAGAGATGATACTGAAACAGTACTGGCGAAGTATCGCATAAACATTGGCAATTTTAAAATTATAAAATTTGCCAATCATGGTAGAAAAGTTATCCGGAGTTGATACAAGGTTTTACATAAATGCCAATATTTATAAAACTTTAAATTAACTCTAGCAATCTTTTCCAGCCATCACGGAGCAAAATGGCATATGATTTATAACTAAATAAATATATGTGGTTATTTCTATCATGGCCCGCGCCAGTGGGCCGAAGAGGCGAAGCTCGCTGCAAGGGTATACTTACCGGAGTTTTGGCTAATTTTCGACAGTCACGTTTGCTGTCATTGTCTATCTTATACGCGTGTCATAAGTGACAAGGAAAGCCTAAGTCGGGATTTGTCATTTTCGTTCTCAGCATCATGATCTAGCCAATAAGAATAGAGCAATATTTTTTTACCGTTAACATAGCGTTGGTTCGATCGATTGTCGATATTACAATCGTCGAACTTGACAATGCCCGCGTTATTTTGAAAACGGATATAATAAACTCGAAAGAAGGCGGACTGAAAAAAGCATGAAACCGTTATTATATAATTTATTAATTTACTTAAATGATTTTATATTATATATATGATAAAATAATTGTTGAACAATTAATACAATGCAATAATAATAATGCGCAAAAAAATGTAATAAACAAAATAATAAATATAATTAAATATTACAATAGTCAAATATATTTATTTATTTCATTTGATCATGTTTTATTAAAATTAATTATAATTATTTTATTTTATTAATATTATTAAAAATTAATTGTTAATAATATTAATTGAAGGATAAATTAAAATTTTTTTTGTTACATAAATATATAATTAATTAACATAATATAAATACATACTTAATTAAATATAATACTAAGTTATTTAATTAATAACACAATTAATAATATTTAATTAACAAATATATATTATGTTAAAGTAACAAAATAAATAAGTAAAAAAAATGGTTTGTTAAATGTAAGTATTAACTTAATAAAATTTTTGAAATTTTATTATATTTATATAATAATATAATCAAATTTATGAAAAGAAATAAATATAAAACATATCGCATTGTTAAGACATAAAACACATTGCATTGTTAATCATAAATGCTAATAAAATATTTATTTATTTTATTTTAATTAATTAATATTTGAATGAATGTTAAGAAAAATAAAGAAATGAAAAATAATTTCCTATGTCTGTAAATATATAAAGAAAGTGAATATTTTTTTTAATAATACATAGAATATATAAAAAGGTTAAATAAATTAAATTCATATATTGAATTATAATTTCTTATCTTTTTTTCTAGTATAAAGTTTTAATTGAATCTTTTTAATATAATCCCTAGTAAAAATCAAACATATATGGTCATAGATGGATTAAGAAAAAGCATATATGGTCATATATGGAATAAGAAAAACATATATGTTCATATATGGATTAGGAAAAAAACATATATGGTCCTTTATGGATTAAGAAAAAACATATATGTTCATATATGGATTATATAGGGTTAAGAAAAAAAAAATATATATATATATACGCTTTATAAGAATTATTTATTCTTATTATAAATAGAATTTCGTTTTGTCCATATAATGAATGGGGATCCTATTTAATATAAGAATATTCTATTATTCTTAAATAAACAGTTTTGAGTGTGTCGTATACCAAGTACGGTTAGGGTAATAATACGAAATATATTGAGATATTTTATTTTTAGTTTTTAATTGAAGATATAAACAGTCAATAATCGTTTCATGTTAAGTACACTTCAACCATTACGTATAAAAACCTTGTTGTATATTTGTATGTTTATTTCATTGAATAACACAGCACTAAAAGAATCAAAACTATCACACTTAGCAGGTATATCGCATGATTGCGCGCAGTCAAATAAATATGATTGCCCGAATTACACTGGCATTGGTAATGTAATACACGAATTTTATTCATTTAATGATTTTTTTACTTCTCCTTAACCATAACACGATAATAATATAAGCATGGTTTTCACAGCTTTTCTATTTTTTTCCGTGTGGCCAAAAGAGAAATTGGCAGCATGAAAAATGCGTATACGACGCATGAGATAAGAAGAGAATCGTATGGGCGCGGAATGGATATGAATTGTAAATGATTGACTGGAATGTATCGTGAACATAATGGTTATATCAAGTTGAAATTAGTTAGAATATAGAATAAACATCGGTGGATAAATGAGAGCAGAAAATTATCGGAGTGATAATTGAAATTGGTTGGGAGACGGAGGAAGAAAGGAGGAGTGAATGGATCGGGTGGAGGAGGCAGGCGGCGTGTTTTGGGCCACGCAGGAGATAGGACGGCCCAAAAGAGAGTTGCCGTGCGGCGTCACTGACGATCGGTGAGCAATGACAACAACGTCGCAGCGGTGCGTACCGTACAGGTATCCGCGTCCGTCAGGAGCCAAGAAGTTTGATATAGGGTTCCAACGGATATTCGATATTTCTCTCCCACGGCTTTGTTCGTATATTGCATTACGCTCGTATTATGTATTGCGCCGAGGCGAACACGAATGCGAAAGATTTTATTACCGCTGCTCCGAAATAAATCGAGACTCTGTATCGAAGGCACGACGAACTTGCGCATTGTTCATAAAAATTCTTGTATAAATATATAGTCGGCATTATTGCAAGCGATAAAAATAACGAATCGCCGAGAAGCTCACGGTAATCTCGGTTATTTTTCTTTTTTGCGTGGCGATAAATCCCTAGCGAAAATTGGCAAATTCAATACTTTAACAAATTCCCCGGCTCGGCCGCTTCCGTATTTATCTGTTTTTGCCGCCATTACTTTCATTTTATTATCGATAAAAAGATTTTTACATCCCGCCCAATATTTATTAAATATTTCGAGAAAATTTACGGCAACGACTTACGCGATTTTTCAAATTTGAAAAATGATGACTCACGCTAATACACTGAGAAAAATTATATAATAAAGTTTATTATATTATTAATAACCGGCGGACGGGTGTGTACTTAGGATAGGATTTATCAATAAATATAATTAAAATTATCATATATGTAATATAATTTATTATATTATTTGATAGATTCTATATGTGCACATCCGTCCGCCAGTTACTATATAATTCTTCTCAGTGTAACACTCCGGATTCCATATTCGCTGACTAATCTTTTGCGATAAATAAAAATCGATAATTGTCATCGGATCAAGTTTTGTGCATCGAAACAAGTGGGTTCCGCACATAATGCCGCCGATTAATCTTTCTTCGGGCAACTTTACCGCTATGTTTAGCCGCCGATTTTTTGTCCCGCGCTCTTAGCACCGCCAATTTATCGACTATCTCCCGAACGACTCATTGTTCACCAATGCTTTTCTTCGACAGATCGAGTGTTACACGACGTGTTTGCACGCCACCACGCTTTTTGCTTATCATTTTAGAACACCAGGAATTAAAATCACGCCGTTTCAGTGTTTTACAGTTTTATATCGTTTTTCTCTCCGACTTACTAACCGACATTCAACTTATTCATCGTATTATTTTTCAAACTACCGATACAGTAGTCTTACTGCGATAATCATCCGTAAAGATTGCAACTGTGCAAAATGATCCCGCCGCCATCAATCCTTACTCACAATGCTACACTATTATGTATTTATAATTATGCCACGTGGAACACCAACGCCAGCCCAGTTCTGACAAGAACCCGTTAAAAAAAACCATTCGTCTCTCATTCTGCACCGGCAAACCACGCAATTAGTTGTCTTTCGATTTATCGCCAGCATCCCGGCGATTGATAGAATTTCAGTACTGCCGCAAGACCAGTACTGAAAACCAACACTGGCACAGTACTAGCAAAATATCGTTAAACAAAATACGACTCGTTGGGTAGATAAATGATTGCCATGTATGTGAGATGATACCTATATGCCGTCTATGCCCCCTTTATATGCTGAGTACATGTAAAAAGTTACGTAAATACCATGGTGTAAACCAATTCACTTTAATTGTTCTGTAAAAGGTCTAAAAAACTTCTGTCAAAAATCTTCAAAATGTGATTAAATTCGGATATTACAGATTTCACTCAGACGAAAAAGACTATAAACTTTATGTGTGCAAAAAGTTTGCATGAATTTAAAAAGTCAAGGAATTTAATTTTAATTTTAGTAAGTGTTCGAAAAATCGTACAATTCAATTCAAAAGTTTGATTAGGATTTATAAGTCTTATTTTAACTCTGAACTATTTCGAACATTTTGCAGACTTTAAGCAGATTTTTAAAAGTCTTTTCAAACTTTTTACAGACCGATTACAGACAATTTATTTTTACCAGGGTATATATGGGATATATATGCGGCCATATATGTAATATTATACTTGCTACCCAGGCAGAAACTGCGAACTTTTTGCCGACTTTACAAAAGATACAACGTCGTAACTATGTCGGTACACGACGTTGTCAGCCGGCGTTGTATCTACGTCGAATCGGTTGTCTAGCCAACATCGAAACTACGTTGGTTCACGACGTTGACAGCCGATGTTGTATCTACGTCTAATCGGTGCAAAAGCCATCATTCTAGTATCTAATATATATTCTATTATGTTATATTAATAAATCTATAAAACGTAGAAAACATCGTTTTTTATAAAAAATTTATATTATAACTATTAAACATAAATTGGTATATAAAAACATTTTAAGAAGTCAATTATAATCATTATAAAGAGTACTGTTAAAATAAAAAAAAGATCAAAGGATAAGTTTAAAGTAATTCAAATTTCCCTCCATTCACCCGCAAAGTACCTGTAACGTCCGATAGATGGATTCAATTTTATTGCTTCTCGCATTATGTTTGCATAAGCGCGAAAATATTATCACATTCACTATATATAAGCATTTTGAATGAGGTAAGATATGTAAATTGCGTCTGTCGATGTTCATCTGCGATAGTTGATAAGTTATTTAATATACATGCAGTTAGGAATATATTATGTACAGCATGCGTCTATTGTTAATACATTAATCATTTTAATGTGATGAATAAAAAATAAGTTAATATTATAATTAAAAAGCATGGTAGGCGAAACAAAAAAAACAAATATCACAGACAAATGCAGATGATTATTATAAGATTCGAAAAGAAATTAGTAAACAATAATATGAAATATAAAATTCGGAGATGAAGGAAAGAAACAGTTGTTGATTTTATAAGGTTCTGAAAATATTCAGAGGAAGGAATAAAATAAAATTTTATACATAAACAGTTTAATAAAAATTAATACAGTTTATAAGAATTGTTTTTAAATCTACCGTATTAAACTTTCATACGGCTGGTGTATTTCTCTTTGAAAAAACTTGTTCAAATTTTCCTATAGTTAAAAGAAACTGT
>JABFPN010002088.1:0-24189 GCA_022817305.1 Leptoteleia sp. ZL-2020
TCGTACAATTTATACGATATTATTATTATAAATGTTTATACTATAATAATATTAAACTAACATTTCTTCGGCTAATATAAACATTAGCTCGATGTTTCTTTAACTGTAGTAATCCATCTGGATCTGATAGTGTGGAAATTATTCGTTCGAGTCTTTAAAAATAACGACGCAATAGTTCTATTTTTAGATCTCCGAAATAACTTGCCATGTTCGGCATGTATACAACAATTGATGATCCCTTTCTATAAAATCATATTTCAGTTTTCATACTTTTGTATTTGAATGTTAATTTAAATCTAATTTTAATAATTGTTTAATATTATTTAATACTTTTATTTAATGTTTTCAATACTATTGCACTTTATTACAAAAATTCAAGTAAGAATCTACGAATTATCCTAAATAAATTTAAGCCCTAACTTTGTTACATTTTAATATTTACTTTTTCCGTGGAATAGTCCACGAATATTGATAATATTTTTAAAGTTGGTAATAAATATCTACGAATATTTTTGAGCCATTTATTTCCGATTTTACCGACAGCGTAGAGATATTATTGTCACCCTAGTTTTAATTTTCGTCAACCGTGGGATTTTTTCCCAGCGCTAGTACCGCGCTTGTGCATCACTCTAAGAGCCGATTCACATATCGACACGCGCACACCATGGTTTTTTAGCATGGCATCACTGTTTTGTTTGTATGCGTGCATGTATGTGTGTGTATATATGTGTGTGATGTAGCAATGCCAACCTACAAATAATGGTGTACGCGCGTCGTATGCGTGTGTCGATGTGTGAATACGGCTCTTAGGCTAGTACGCAACAGATGTATATATTAATGGATATATTAATTTATAGGTTATAATTTTAAAAGGTCGTTATTTTGGTAGCAAAGAATATTAACAAATTCAAAATAGTTTAACATATTACATATATATCAGTAAATAATATGCTTAATTACGGATTTTGCGATCTGTGTGTTGATGTTTCAACAGCTGACAAAGAACAAATACGAAGAACATTAAACAAATTATGTGACTGTAAATATTTTAATTTTATCGATATATTTGTTTTCAACATTTTATATTTATTGTCAAAATTATAATTATATATTATAATTTTTAGTGGGCTATGAAACTGTGGCATTAAATCAGAATATCGACGAGAATATTTTTGATAATGATAAGTCAAAGAAGAAAAAAAAGACTGAAGCAAGTGCTCCAGTTACAATACCTGATCTTGCACATATTACCGATATTATAGAAGAATTCAAAGGAAAACTCAATGTATTTACACGTTTAACTTATATTTTTACAGAACCTAATAAAACCTACAGGTTGGTAAGTAAAAATGTATTATATTAATTTAATTATTAAAGTTAAGAAATGTTGACTTATTTTATGTCATTTTTATTATTAAATTTGTCATTTTTCTAGAATCAATCCTCGGCTTTAAAAAATTACAACATTTATGCAGTTGTACCAAAAACTCAAAATGCCCTACAGGTAAAATATTAAAGTAAAAATAAAATTATATACTGATTCAGCAGTATTTTTAAATAATGATTGCATAGGTACTGATTAATTTACAATGTAATATAATATATCCAACACTTTTTGATAATCATATACAAACAAAAAACACTATTTTAAAAAAACATGGTACATATTAAAAATACATAATTTACTTAAAAAACAAGGCTTTCAGTTTTTCTTATTGTTTATTATAGCATATTTATTTTAGCTTAAATAGTATTATAAAGAATATCAGAAACAATGATATTGTCTGTAAAATAAATAATTGTTACATACATTTTGTTTAAAGTCTTAAACAGATATTTTTAAACAGAGCCATTGAAAATAAATACACAATTTATACAAAATATATATTTATGCATATTACGTGTAACATCTATAATTTACATTATAAATAATGCACTGCAATTACATATAATATATTCATCTATCAATCTATACATACATCAAAATATCGATTCAAAATTGTTAAGTCATTTTGTTACAAGTATAGGAATCATCTGATATGAACTATACAAAACATTCATGATGATGCCTTAATTACTAGATTCAGATATTCTTTGTTTTCATTAAAAAAATATAGAAATAATTGCTTTAGTTACTTCAGAACATTTTTTCAATTTGGCAGATTATTTAACATTGAAATAACCGAATGTTTATCAATAATTGACCAAACTCCAGTACTTATGGACCCCCTCCTCCAAAGTTCTTAACCCGCCCTAAGGTAAGAATTGATTTCATGTTTTATAACTCGACCTGGGGGGGGGGGGAGGGGTCCATAATTACCCAAACTCTTTTTCGAGATGATGAAAAATCACATTCCATAAATTTGCTTAAAATTGGTTTTGCAATTGCATTAGATTTTTGACATCAGTAAAGGAACTTGAATAGAAATATGCTGAATCTTTTGTCAAGCATTAAATAAATATTTTTAGAATAATACTTATAAAAACATCTGACGCCTTAATTGTTAAATATTTAATTTACTACTTTTCACATTTCATCTATTCTCTTGTATTACATATAGTTTACATTTATTTATAACTAATTATAATTCACAAATAATTATTAAATTAATGGGATTTTAGTTTGCCTGTGCTCAACTGAATGCGGATATTATTTATATAAATTCATCATGTAATGGTTTAAGATTCAATAGAAAACTTTATATGCAAGCTGTGAACAGAGGAATTCATTTTGAAATACAATATGCAGACATGATTAACATGGAAACTAGAAAATTTGCTTTACATTGGTCGCACTTATTTTATACGTATGGTAAAAGCAAGGTATATAATATTTCCTTATCAATTAAATACACACACATATATATTACCCATGAAATACAAAAGAAATTGTTTCTATTATTGTTTAGCTTATTATACAGTTATATAAATTACTTAAAAAAAATTTTTTTCTGTATTTTAGAATGTTATTATCTCAAGTGGTACAAATAATTTATTTCTTCTCCGAAACCCGTACGATGTAATTTTACTGTATCCTTTACAACAAAATATTTTAATTATCACATATTATTGTGATTTAGTATAGTCTACTAATATTTATGTATTATTTTTAATATTAAAATAACATAAACAGTTATTACTCAAGCAGATATGGAATCCTTAATTAATTATTCAACAAAATATTAGAGCTGCTGTATTTGGAATAAAAGGTTCGAAAGGCCAAGCTACAATTCTTCTACAATGCCATAAGCTATTATATAAAGCAGGTAATATATTTATTTATAAGAATTTATCAAAACTTTTTATAACAATTCAGACAATTCAAATTAATAGCAAAGAAAATAATTTTAATTATTTACTTATTTAATTTAAATACATATGTATCGGACTACAAAAGGCCATTAAATTATGATAATATATATTTAAATTACAGTGAAAGAGTGAAAAAGAAGAATGTTAGTAATACAAAAATAAAAAAAAGTAGCGCTTCTGTTAAGAAGCACAAAAATAGTTATATTTTTAATTATGAAAATACTATAATTTATTTTGTGAATAAAAGCATGTATGATATTTTACACCCCTTAAAAATAACTTGAATAAAAGTTGTTTCAGGTTGGTTGCTTTTCGCCTTTGCTTGTGTTACCAACTTAAAACCACTTTTTTTCCTTGTGGAGTAATATAATATTTGTACTGTATTAGGTTCAGTTTTAATACAGTTTTTATTACTATTCAACATTTTATTATTTCAGAAAGAAGAGTAATGGGAAAATCAGTATATACTCTTAAAACCGAAGAAAGTGATAGTAATGAAGAAATCAAAATTAAAAAAATGAAAATATAGGTATAAATGTATTAAGATTATTTTAAATATGTATTATAATTTTTATCGTCACTCTGGATATAAATAACAATTCAAAGCATTTGGAGTTCATAAAAACAGCGTTTGTTGATTCTTTGTGACAAAAAATAATGTTCGCACCACAGGAGATTCACGAAAATTCATATCTCAAATTTTTTTAATAATAATTTTGTATAATTATAAATTAATATTTTATTCATCTCAAATTGTGGGATATTTTCAAAAATGCAAAAGTATTAAAATCGTATTTTAAAAAATACCATATCATTCTGCATGAGAAAGCGCATCTTTTGTTATTTAAACTTTTATTGTAAGATTTGTGGTTTTTCAAATAAAAAATAAAACGTGCGTTTTTTATAATGTCAAATTTTAATCATTTTTTTAACTTCAGCTCGTCATATCTCATATAATAATCATTGAAATCATTTGATTTTTCTTGTCTAAATGTATTGTAGCTACAGATGCCTACAATTTAGCTGGAATTGTTAAAAAGTGCCGCTGTTAATTAATATTTAACAAATAATTTGTCTGCGTACGTACATATGCATTGATACATTCAAATGAAAAAAGTATCCAGGGAAGTTTAATGTACGAAAAACTTTCAGCGAGAAAGTTGTTTGTATATTTATGAAGAATATTTTCATGCACTTTCAGGCCTAAATATTAATATGTGTAATAGTTATAAACAATTCTATTACGCCGCGCGCTAGCGCGCCGGAATGAGACGTGATTTGACAGGTTTGTCGCGCGGAACGTAACTAAAAATATAAGTTTAATATAATCTGCATTTAATAACAAATTATAACAATATCGCGTATTATTCACATTGAACATTTCTTTACAATTTCTATCACATTTCTATATCACATAAAGGCTTTCACATAAACAAAGTAGTAGAGAAGTGAACATAAACATAAATATGTAATTAAGACTTGATCATACTCGTTTCGAAAATTAGATCAAAAAACGATTGACTCTTTGGCAGCCCTGTGACATGAAGCTGATCGACGGTGTGCTTAATTTCCTACGCAGCCTACCAATTTTAAGAGATGGACGAATGTCAGCCAGCGCTCGCATCGGAGATTAATCGAATTAAATTTGTAAACATTGAATTGTTAGAGAGGTTACAGAAATGAAATAAGATGACATTTGTGAAGACGAAATGGACATATATATAATAAAAACACGTTAAAAACTGAAAAACACCGGTTCCGCCGCAATCAGCCGATAGCTTTTAATGTTTACGTAACATAATTATCTTAAGCTTCAGCCATGTTGGTCTTCCGTGACCACGTGACTACATGGACGAGCGACTGCTAGCGCCTACAGGCGGATAGGAAATTAAGAAATTGAGAGATCTAATAGAATGGCATAGGACGTGTCACAGGGCTGCCCTTTGGTGATAGGTTTTATACAATGCTTTGATATCTTTTAATTTTTCGTTTGTTATTCCAACACAAGGAGGAGATTGGGCCATTTTCAACTCCTGAAACGTAAAATGTCTGTCGTTTTGAAAAGTCACAGGAGACGTATCAGAATAATCATTAAACATTTTTATTGTGCCATTTGGATAGTAAACAATTTTCAGTAATCTGAAACTTCTTTGGCAATTTTGACTTTTTTTTCGCAATGACCGATTCGAAATCACGAAATGTGTAATCTGCAGTGTTGACTACATTGACAGGCGGTATTCTTGCATTTTGAATAAGGTTTATATATTCCTCGGCGGGATCAATGCACTCAACTTTTTTTTTTCTTTTGTCCGTATAAACCAAAATTACGATCGCACTGATTATAGGAGTGTCCACGAATGAGGTAAAGGTGATGAATTTCGAGTTCGAATTCTGACGTCAAACAAGATAAGAAATGCATAATAGTATAATTTCTATTTTACCCTCCGCAAGCGTCAGAATATAAGTAAATTTTAGAATTATATTCTAGTTTTAATTCTTCACTGATAACGTGAAGTAAGCAATTGCTGACTGTATTTCCATCTTTCTTCGCAAAACCTTCCATAAAAGAAAAGATGTAACTGCGATCTGTATTGTGTACGTGTACGTTAAAAATTACATCCGAAGTAACCTTCGATAAAATTGATCGGAAACTAGAAGTTTTGGAAGGGGCAAATTTTAGCGAAGTCAAATTCGAGGTGCAAAACATCTTTGGTTGCTAACATTTTCTGCTTCATACCAGTATAAAGTTTGACGTTAGTTTTGTGAGTGATAATTTCGTTCGATTGATCACAATTTTGGTTCTGATAGCAAATATCACAAACATCAACTCGAGGTAAACGAAAAGAAAAATTTAAGAAATTATTAAAATATTTGGTGTAGCTCGATTTGCTGATAGGAGCATCATAGTTTCCTGTTATCACAGTGTAATAGTCTGGTAATAAATTATACAATAGTCTAATATTTAACTCCAGATTTTCAAAATATATACACTCGACTTCCACTTAAAGTACCATTCTGGGACCGGAAATTTCACTTAAAGTCCCACGCTTATTGCGCAGAATGTTTGCGCATATCAATGTATAATTTTCAACGTTTAAATTTCGCGCGAGTAAAACTTAATTTTTATTGGTTATCTTCAATGCCGGAAACGGTACTTTAAGTGAGCAAAATTTTGTACTTTAAGTGAGATTGTACTTTAAGTGAGCGGACTTTAAGTGAAAGTCGAGTGTACTATAATGTGAATATTTGTGAGGTGTCATTTTGCAATGTTCTTGTATCAAAATTTTGATACCATCTGTTAATTTACACACATGATTTGAATGCTTTCCTCTGTTATCAGATAAATTTGTATTCTACCTCTATTCGTTTCTTATCAATTCCAAGAACATCGCAAAAAAATACCTTACATACATGAATATTTTCACGTAATGTAATAAAAAAATAGTTCCATTGCACATAGCTTTTAATTTTTTTATTTTCGTTTGGCGTTGTCGGGTTGCGTATTTTCATGCAACTAGAAATCAAAACATTCTGTGTTTGATAATCGGCAAGAGTCCTAAATTTTGCGTGAAAATTGTTTTGTTCTGTAGCAGATATTTTGGCGTGACATAATTGTGAACATTTGATAACCTGTTGAAAATCTTTCTTTGCAACGGTTTTACTACATTTTCCAACATATTCCTCTCCTTAAACAAAAAGGAGAAAAATAATAATTACCGTTACGCTGTAATCATTATAAATGAAAAAAGTCTAATCTAATGTAATGTAATATACTTGTAACTTTTTTCATTTTAATGTATCTGTAGCTACAATACATTTAGACAAAAAAATCAAGTGATTTCAATAATTATTAGATGAAATATGACGAGCTGAAGTTAAAAAAATGATTAAAATTTGACATTATAAAAAACGCACGTTTTATTTTTTATTTGAAAACCTCAAATCTTACAATAAAAGTTTAAATAACAAAAAGATGCGCTTTCTCTTGCAGAATGATATGGTATTTTTTAAAATACGATTTTAATACTTTTGCATTTTTGAAAATATCCCACGATTTGGAAAACCGTTCGAGCGCATCTCCCATTATTGCTTCCAGCCCCTCAATTGTGAAATGTATTCTTATTATTATTAATAAGGTAATTATTGGATATAGTACCCCCCCCCCCTCAACCTATGATTTTTTGTTTTGAAATCGATGTATTTTTTTGCGCTGATTACGAATCCGCAAAAATTGGAGCGCGGAACCTGGCCGTTCAAAAGTTATTGGCCAAAAATGGGTCAAAATGGCACTTTTTCTCAAATATCTTGAGTGATCATAATCCTTAAAAGTTGAAAACAAATGGGTAAATCTATTTTTTTTAAATCTAACGAAACTAACGATACAGGTCCAGGACATCGTTACACGGAGAGAAAAGATTAATAAAATTTACTGACATTCTTAGTAAACTGGTTATATATTGGCAAAACTTGAAAAATTACTATGTTAAGTTAGTAAAACGTATCAATTTGTTGAAAATGGTTCTTAGAAAGCTGACACTTTTTACTAACTAGTAAGGATAGTAATTTTTCAGTTCTTGCAAGTATATGACCAGTTTACCAACAATGTCAGTAATTTTTATTAATCTTTTCTCTCCGTGTAGAAGTACTTTTCGTCCTTTGGAGCATATGTCTAAAATTGATATTTTGCGAGATATGGTCAAAAATTTGCACTCCCAACTCAACGCCGACGCACTCCCAAGGACAATAATATCGTCTACAGGGTGATAACCACTTCACTTCCAAATAAATTATTACATGTTTTCTGTGTATTTTTTCGCGCTGAATACGATAGCCTGGGCAGAATTTCGATATATTTTATATAAGAAAAGATATTTAAGAAAAAGTGCCATTTTGACCCACTTTTGGCCAATAACTTTTGAACGGCCAGGTTCCGCGCTCCAATTTTTGCGGATTCGTAATCAATGCAAAAAAATACATCAATTTCAAAAAAAAACATCGTATGTTGGGGGGGGGGAGTACTATATCCAATAATTATCCACATTTTATAATAATATCAGATATTTTATAATATATTAATATTAAAAATATTAAATATAATTATATTTTCCATGAAACATATATTAAAATAAAACAAAATATAAAAAATAATATTTTATAATATAATAATAATAAAAATTCAAATCAAATCAGAGACAAATTTAAGTTGAAATGAAAATTCAATTCAAATTGACCGACTAATTGGCGCTTCACTTTCGTTTTCGATGCCGCTCCTTACTACCAACTTAAAAATTTCCAGGTGCGCGTGTACTCAACGAATCGGCATTCGATCGTATTATTGAAGATAAATGCGCGAAGTAATTCATTTGTTATGCGCGACATCATTGTTTACAAAAAATAAAATATATTATTATCAATGCAAGGCACTTATTAATGAAAGTAGAGCATGACGTCCGTAAAGAAAAGCAACATTTTAAAGGGACAACTGATGTCGAATGCGATTGTATTTCTTACTGAAGGTTAGTGTGAGAATAAAAACAGGTTACAATATAAATTAGTCAAATGATATTTTCTTACATTATATATATATACATATGTATATTTGGAACATCATATTTTATGTGAAAAATCATGTTCCGTAATATTTATTAATGCATTCATTTAATAAAAAAAATTTTCATACCTTTATTAATATTCTTTGTTTTTAAGAAAACTCTCTGAATAACAACAATGATGTTCATTTTGTAAAACTGAGACATCCTTCATCAAATCAACCTGCTATGTTTATTATTGGCCCTGGTAATGACTTCGTTCGAGAGGTATTGTCATTCAGTGAGAGCAAAAGATCATGGTTCATAGATGAAAATGTTAAATCAGATGGGAAGATATTGATTTCCACACCCATAGATCCAATCTTTTTAATTATTCCATATTTAAAGAAGGTATTATTTCAATTACTTTTTCTTTAATATTTTATTAGTAATGAATACATCAAGAAAGGTGAATTGTATAGTAAATTATAAATAATAAGATTTGATAAACCATAATTCTCAATAATAATATTTAATAAACTGAATGAAAAGAAATTTAAGATTTTATATTTCATGAAAGGAAAATCAATTAATTAAGGAATGAAATCTATAAAGTTATGGAAGAATGATATATGCTTTTAAGAGAATTTGTTTAAATCGTATGACCTTATGCAAAATTTAAAATTAAGACAAAATATATTTAATATAGTAAAATATAAAGATAAAAGTTGATAATTTTATTATATTATCAATATAATATAATAAAACAGGGTATCCAAAATATTCTATGATGGTCAAATATTTCGGTCGTAGGACAATTGGTCAAACAGCATGGAAACATGTTACATTTTGTTTGAAAAACAAATAAATAACTGAAGTTTTGTCCTGTCGCACACCTCCTGTTGGTTTAAAATCTTAAATGGAAATACCCATTTTTATTGCATATTTGAATCATCCATAATAAAATAAGCAAATTTTATTTGAAACAATTTCTTAAATCGCGATGAATGGCATTGAATTCGCATAGAAATCAAATAAATAACGTTGATTTATCTAAGAAAATAATGTTATAAAGAAAGTCTGGATCTTGATTTATTCTACATATTGTATCTTTGCAAAATTCTAAACGTGGAGCATGATTATGATCACCTTGGTTCAAAGAATATAAAGTTTTGACCTCGAAAATTCGAGCTTCAAACATTGTGAAAAATGCAACCGAAATTTTGGATACTGTATATGAAATTTCATATAATATTGTTCCTGCAACATCACAATTGTCCCGTGCACTAAAATACTAGAGTTTCACAGTGTTTTAGGCTCGACTTTTGAAGCTTTTTGTTTCAACTTTATGTTGTTTCTTCTGATAAAAATCAAAAACACTGCGAATCTCTATTATTTTTATGCCAGGGACAATTGTGATGTTTCAAGAAAAATATTATATGAAATTTCATATACCGTGTCCGAAATTTCAGTTGCATTTTCCATACTTGTGAAACCATAATGTTTCAAGCTCGAATTTTTGAAATCGAAACTTTGTGTTCTTTGAACCAAGACATCTTTGTTTCTCTGATGAACATGCATCGTTTTCTATGTATATAATAGGATACGATTTATTGAGTAAATCTGTAAATGATAATAAAACATCTAACGTTTTATCTTCGTTTGTTACTGACTTTGGTCTTCCTGATTTAAATTGATCGTTTGGATCCATTCTAACTTGGAAAAATAGCATTGAAAATTTCTCTCGGTTCCCAGTATGATCTGCTGACCTCGGCTCAGCCTACCATCATTAACAGAAATATTCTTTCTTGTCCACTGTTATGGGAGATTTTTGGGAAAAACAGTTACAGGTAGAAATTTGGATGATTTTTGGATAAAGCACCCCAGCCCCCCTATCTATACTTTTTTTATGAAATCCATTTGTTTGTTTTTTTTTTTGTTTTTACACTGAATACGAATCTGAATTAAAAATAAAAGATGCGCGGAAGATTGCCATACAAAAGATAATGTCCAAAAATGGGTAAAAATACCTATGAAAAGGTATTTGCGAAAAACTGCCATTTTTACCCGTTTTTGATATTTATCTTTTGAACGGTAAGTTTTTCAAATTCGTAAGCAGTGTGAAAAAAACATGTCGGGTTTTAATCAACTTAAACAGTAAAATTGATGTGTTATTTAAGAAATACAATATAAATAAAGTAGAAAAAGAATAAAACTAAAAATAAAAAATTAGTTTAACTATTTAATATTAAAGAAAACAATTTTTTTTATAAACAGAAAGAAATCAAAGTAATAATTTACCATTAGTTTTTATTAAATTGTGTATTTTTTTCATTTTTCAACATAAAAATATCTGTAACGTGATTTTTATTTTACAAATCGTATTTTTTTTTTGATAATAAAACCACCTATTAGGAATTAAAAGTCTGTCAGATAAGATAAATTTGTTTAAGAATTTAAAATTGCTATGAAAAAAGGTTCTTATATAAGATAAGTACGATTCCCCAGAAAAATTGGGAATTTCCATTTAAGATGTTAAAATTGCCCTTATCCCTATGTGGGATGGGGGTGTGAATACCAAATTTAGTGTAGGCCAGTGAAGCAACACCTCACCCATCAGTTTTCAAGGAACCAGTGAGAATTTCAACCAAGAGAAACTAATCTTTTTAAAACATTGTCCCAAGTTTTGGCTTCAAGTGAAGTTGCCTTCAAAATTTTTGCGAAC
This sequence comes from Leptoteleia sp. ZL-2020, assembly GCA_022817305.1. Taxonomy (NCBI): domain Eukaryota; kingdom Metazoa; phylum Arthropoda; class Insecta; order Hymenoptera; family Scelionidae; genus Leptoteleia; species Leptoteleia sp. ZL-2020. The sequence continues at coordinate 11,566 of JABFPN010002088.1, forward strand.
GAGTCAGAACTTCCAAAACGTTTTGATACTATATTAATATGTTTTTGAGCTCTTCTTAAGCCACAAAAATTTTTTGTGTTGCAAAAAAAACAATCTGAATTTTACAATGTATTTATTGTATATTAATGTTTCCTCTATATACTAAGGAAATAATCCGGCAAGAACAAGGAAATTGCTTTACCATGAGGTTTTCGATTTTAAGACCTTGGAGACAGAAACTCGAGATATTGTCTATTGAGCTACAAACTTTTCATGACAAAGAATATTCGTTTGACTTTCTTCAATGCTTTGTTATGTCTTATGATAAATCATAACAATTCTTATGCTTACAATGTTTTTAAAGACACTATAATATCGGTATTATTTTAATTTCATGTCCGATTTTTAGCCAAGTGTCATAAACAGTAAATCACTGTTGATTGCAAATATATTTGTATATATATTTGTATATTTGCAATAATAAATTAATTGAAATAATTTTACTTAAGAATCCTAATGTTTTATCATGACATAACAAAGCATTGAAGAAAGTGTAACGAATATTTTTGTGTCATGAAAGGTCTGTAGTTCTGTAGGCAAAATCTCGAGTTTTTGTCTCTGAGGTCTTAAGATCGAAACCTCGTGGTAATTAATTTCTAGAATAAATATTTCTTTATAATGCTTCCTCATGAATTCTTATGATTTTTCTGTTGCAAAAATTCCGGAATTCATAAGAGTTTCTTTTCTCTTATGAAATCCTGTATTCCTTTATCCAGGAAAGAATCTTTAAATTCATCTTATTAATCCATATATTTTTGTTTTGCCTTTTTTCTCGATACAATGTCGTTTATTATTATCCTTTTCTATAAAAATATTAAAGGAATTTATAAATGTATAGAAAATTTATAATATATAATGTTTGTTTCCTTTGAATTTTATGATGAATTTTAAATAGAAATAATATTTATATTCTTATCTACTTATTAATATCTATATTATTATATTACCTTGTTGGATCATTAGGCGTTAAACGTGAAACCACTGGAACAATGCCTGGAAGATAACAATTTTCCCGAAATTCAACGTCTAGCTCATTGTCGAAATTTAAAACTTTCACTTGTGGCAGACCGTAAAGGTGATGAATCATTTCAAGCATTCAAATTTAATGAAGAAAAAACGTTGGATTGGCTGTGCAAGAAAACGAAAAAAGTCGCTGAAGTAATAAAAAGAAAAAATATTAACGTCTCGCAAGCAACAGTTAGCGCAAATTATGTAAACAGCAGCAAGTACCAATCAGAAAATGAAATGGGTAGGTTAATCGATTAGCATTTTGATGGGAATTAAAAAATGTTTGCTTTCTTGTCAAAAATCTTATTTAATTTGTGAATTTTTTGGAGATTGTAGTTATTATGATATAATATTACTATTTAATTTGAATAATTGAAATTAATTAGGAATGGTGTGCTTAACTTATAAACTTTATATTACACAAGATGAGCAATAAAATTAGTTTGTATATTTATATAGTTGTAAACGTTAACAATTTGAACATGCTGAAATAATATGCGTTGAAAATTGTATGCAGAATATTTGGAGTATGCTCACGGAATAGTTAGTGAATATCTTGATGAGGATTTGATAAATAAATTAGCCGAGCGTCTGAATTTACCTGAGGCGAAAGAAATTAAGAAGCGAAAATTGGATCATTCAAAAGATGAAGGTCAAAATAAAAAAAGTAAAATTGAAACAAATTATGATACGAAGCCAGTCAAGCCTGCAAACAAAACCACACCAGACTCTAAATCAGCGGAAAAAGTATTATTTTGTTTCTATATCATTTTTAATTAGTAATTAGTATGCATTTTTTATTTATCAATTTCAATATTTCAAAACCAGCATTTTATTTTAAAGAAAAGTTCAATTTTAAGACGTCTATTTTATTTTGAATGAATCTTTATAATAATTTAATTGTGATATAATTATAATACTAATAATTTTATTGCGTTTCAGATTTCAAAACCAGTTGTAACAAAAAAAGACCAAGCCAGACAAAAAGCAGCTGTTGGTTCCAAAAGCATTACTAGCTTTTTCAAGAAAGTTTAAGTGTTAATAATTATAATAATTATTGACTCTGATTCAATATTTGTTCAACTATCGAATCAATTAACTTGTAAGATTGTAAAGACTAATTAAGCTAATAAATTAACTACAAAATAAAGTTTAATAACATTAATAAACGAAGTTATATTTTAAAATTGTCCTATTATTTAAATTAACATATGTCTGAAATTACACCTGTGTGAATGATTCAGCCATACGCGTGTCATAAAGAATTCGGTAGATTAGTTTTCATAAGATTAAGTTATATAAAATTTGTTTGGCTACGATAATGATACTTTTTACTTATTACGACAATAATGACTAAACAACATAACTCATTTAAATAGAAATTTACTTGTACCATTCATATATTTTTCCGTGTATGCATTTAGTTTGAATACGTTAACGTATCCATTACTCAATGTTATGGCCATAAATAAAAACGTAATAAATAAGAAAAAAATAAATGTTCTAACAATTCGAAAGTAAAGCCTTTTGAATATTTTGATAGGTTTCCATTCACGCATTGGAATCACTTTTTCCAGATAAAAAAATAGGACAAATATTTCATTATGTTCTTGTTACGGAATTAGAATCAGGGTCTGTAGACTTAAATACTAGGGTTTGTAGACTTGCATGGATTTTTGTCTTATTTTCTAAAAGCCGCGTATGCGGAACCTCCGCACGCGTTTAGATGTAACCACAAATTAAAAGTGAAATAAGTTTTAATCTGTTTGCCTCTTGTACTATGATAAAAATGTAGTATTTCATTTAACTTTACTTGTAACATTCTCATATTCAACATCTAAGTTTTATGTTTCAAACTTAATTTTAAGGTAATTATCTGTTTCACCCCCCCCCCCAACCTATTCTTTTCTTTTTTAAATCGATGTATTTTTTGCGCTGATTACGAATCCGCAAAAATTGAAGCGCGGAACCGGGCCGTTCAAAAGTTATTGGCCAAAAATAGGTAAAAATGGCACTTTTTCACAAATATCGTTCTGGGTAAATCTATTAACTAAATTAACGACACAGGTCGAGGACATCGTTGGAAGTAATTTTCGTCCTTTGGAGCATAACTCTAAAGTTGATATTTTGCGAGTTATAGGAGAAAATGTACACTCCCAAATGAACCCCGACGCACTCCGAAGGACTATTAAAATCGTCTGCAAGGTGACAATCCTCCGACTTTCAAATGTTATTATACATGTTTTTGGTGTATTTTTTATCTGCTGAATACGATAGCCTGTGCAGAATTTCGATATATTTTACATAGGGAATGATATTTGTGAAAGAGCCATTTTTACCTATTTTTGGCCAATAACTTTTGAATGGCCTGGTTCCGCGCTTCAATTTTTGCGGATTCGTAATCAACGCAAAAAATACATCGATTTAAAAGAAAAAGTATAGGTTGGGGGGGGGGGGTGAAACAGATAATTACCTTTATCTTTTACTATTTATTAAATGTTTAATTTTTATTTAAATAAAAAATTGGAATAAAATAATAAATTTCTAGGGAATGTACATAATTTATTTATAAATTTAAAATTAAAATTTTAATTTATATTTTAAAAAATACGTAAATTGTTGCGATTTAAGATTTCTCACCGATATTTTGTGATGGTAAGAACTTGTTCATACCTTTTTTTTGTTGTTTTTCTCTAAAACACATGTCATTACATCCCTATTACCATTCGAAGATTATCACAATGTTCGTCCCAAACCGATTCCTCGGATATCGCCAGGACATGCGATATACTGGTAATATTCCAGGGACATTTGCGATATCATAAGATACCTTGTGAATATCTCAGATATCCTCAGGATATCTTCAGGATGTCTTTTCCTATTAAGGAATCTATATTCTATACTCCCTTTCTGAGTATTTCAGACTGATTTTCAGTCTGAGTAAAATACCGGCAACGTTATATTACACTGAGAAAAAAATTGGGATAAAAATTATTATACTAAATGTAAAAGTGGGGAGAAATTACAATTCTTGTGATATTTAAAATACATTTTAAAATAGATTATCAGTATTGTACAAGTTGTTATGGTACAGTATAATAAAAATGTTCATTTTTCTTATAACCTCTTTTAAACTATATATATTAACTAAGACAAGAAAAAGTCATTTGTCCCCATTTTTACATTTAGTATAATAATTTTTATCCCAACTTTTTTCTCAGTGTAGTAACTTAGATTCTGTATTCCAGTGGAACAACCCAAATGGAACACAATTATTGAAATAATATTGATATTTTTGTTGATTTGATATTGACTCAACATTGCGGAAATATAGAATCAATATCGAATTAATGTTCGCTCAAGTGATATCCATTTGATGTTAAAAATTCGATAATGAGTCCATGCAATACTGAAAATATATTTTTCAAAATACATATCGATCCTACATTTAATGAATATCAATTCCTTGGTGACGGATGATATTGAAATGACAGTGAAACAAAGTCGATATGATGTTAATATGTCCGTATGGGAATTATACTAAAATAATGTTTGAATGACCAATTTCTTATAAGTATTTTTTGTGCGTAACTTAAAAATATTTTTTAAATATTTTGCTAATATTTGCTTAATATTTAATCGAATTTTATCATTCCAATATTACACCATTGACACTAACATGACATCGAAATTTTAACATCAAGTCGATATCACCTAAGCGGACATTCGCACATTAATATTGATTCTATATTTCCGCAACGTTGAGTTGATATCAAATCAACAAAAATGTCTATAAATAAATACTTTTCACTGTAGAAAATACGATGAATAACAACCAGAACAATTAATCTGTGAATATATCACACTGTACTTTTACTATTAATTAATGTTTTCATCTATTGTAATATTGGCAAAAACCTAATCACAGGATTGACCTAAATTCATTGTTTGTGATTGTTTTTTTTTTTTTTATACATTTTCATCGTTTCTCAGATACGGTCTCAGGTTGAAAGAAAATAAAGTTTCGCCTTAAAATTTATATTTCATATAATATTGTTCTTGAAACATCACAATTGTCCCTGGCACAAAAATAGTAAAGTTTCACAGTATTTTTTGTTTGTACCAAAACAGAAAGCATAAAGTTTCGACTTGAAAAAGTCGAGCGTGAAAAACTATGAATCTCTATTATTTTTATGCTACAGACAACTATGACGTTTATTCACAATTGCCTGGTTCGAAGAACATAAAGTTTAGGCTTCAAAAATTCGAGCTTGAAACATTATGTAGAATGTTTGAAAAGCAATAAAATTTGTTAAAATACGGTGCGAACTAAAAATGTTTACCGACATTTGGTGATAATGAAAACTATTTCATACAGTTTTTTTGTTGTTTCCCTGAACACTGAAAGCGCATCGCAATCAATCTGTTGGCATGTTCGGATAGTGACATTATAATATGATTTATGAGGGCACGTCTCTTTTCCTCTTCATTTAATGATAACTTGAAAGAGAGAAATGAAACATCAATAATATTTTCTGAAAGTCATTTCCGAATATGCTATGTAATCATAACGCAATAAATGTTTTATTCTTGCGCAATACTTATTACAAAATTACTACATCGTTATGAGTACGTGGTTGTCTGGATTGACCGATTCAATTTCTATTAGAACGGTATTTAAATTTTAATTTACTTTTGACTATAAAAAATTGCTTTATGAAAGTTGTATTATAATTTTATATTCAGTGTAATTTTTTTCTGTTATAACTTTATGCAGAGATCCCTGATATGTTTTATAACTTTTCTTACGAGTATAATTTTAAATTCAAATGGGGAAAACGTAACATTTTTTTTCGAACGCAAAAACAAATCTTTTTGTTGTTTTTATTTTGTCATGTTTCATAATTTTGATTAACGAAAAGCGAAAGAAAAAAAAATTATTATTGATCTATTTATATGTTTAATCTAAAACACCAAGAACGGTTGAGCCTTAACCGGAGAAGGAAGTTTTTTAACTCTTAATAATATATGTATTTCGGTCAACGTTTCACTACCGCATAAAAAAGTTCACATTGAACAGTTTCTGTGACGACCCTGTCAAAAATGACACCTAGAACATATTAAAACATACAAAAACGTAGCCACTAAACGGATTGCGACATATAAGTTTGTTTACGTTTTAGGACGTTATTATATGTTTTAACTATTCATTCTTAAATCAGAGAGGTACGTCTGTAAGTGTTGGGACTTTAAAAGCGATGTCCGCAATTCCTCTTGGTCATTTTTCTTTCGATAGTAGTACATTTGTATTACTGTTGGTCAAAATGATTAATTATATAATTAGTAAACACACAATACTATATAATATACTTATTATCATATATATATATATATATATATATAATGCTTATACAATATTTTCTTTTGAGTTTACTTATAAATTACAAGGCGATGATGCAATTCAATTATATTACTAATTAAGTTTTAGAAACTTTATTTTTTAATAACTTAAAAAACATGTAAATTTATTTCATTAATTAAGACGAAGGTTAGAGAAAATTGAAAGTTTGTAATACGGCTCACTCTTCTCAATAATATTCCCCTGGACCGAAGATTATAAAGTTTCAGCTTAAAAAATTCGAGCCTGAAACATGGAAAAAAAAATATCATTATTTAATTAAAATAATATATATTGAATAAATATGCATTGCGAGAAATTATATAATAACATTTATTATATCCTAAGTAATTATCAGTAATCTGCGGATAAATGTGTACTTATGGTATAATTTATTAATACATATAGTTGAAATTAACATATATATAATATAATTTATTATTTTGCTTGATAAATTCCATCCCCTAATAGCAAACATGTTTAATATTTAATATTGTATAAATATTCATGTAATATTATTTACCAGTTTAAAAATATTTTATACACATTTATAAATTATGATACGTACGCTTCGAATGATATTATAGAAATATTATTTCAGAATGTACCAAAAAATATTCTATAGGGTACGTTTAAAATGTTAAAATAATGTATCTACAATATTATTCTAAGAGAATATATCATATTTAATATATGTGTATAAAATATGTTAAAATATTAATTAATAATATAAAATATTATTTTAATATTAAAAAATATATATTTAAAATGGTAGTCTAACCTATTTTCTTTGTTTTTTTTTCTCTGTTTCAAACGATTTTGATTTTTGTTACAAATTTAACTGGTATACATTCAAACTGATTTCCTTTATGTTCCTTTAAATGATTCTCTTTAAACCAACCATCTTTAATAGCATATATTTCATATATATTTCAATAATGTACTTATTCAAAATTTTTCAATTTAGTATTAGGCGAAATAAATTTGGTTATTGATTAAAAATATAACGTAAACAATTATTAAAGAAACATATTCGTTGAAAATATTTAATAAATCTAATATTTCATCAAGATATATTTTAAAACTTTTTAAAATTAATTTCCTTTAAAAAAATTCAATATGCTTTCAAAGTATACAAAATTAAAATGTTTAATACAATAACTGCACAAACCTCAATTAGTTTTTATTGAATACTTTATTGAATAATCTCAATAAATCCAAACAATTTCGCTGGATAAGGTTTTCATCTATTCTAATATCGTCTAAAACCTAATCACAGAATTGACCTTAATTCATTGTTTTTGTTCGTATTTTATACATTTTCATCGTCTTTCGAATAATGGGACAAAGCCTGTCAACCTTTAACGTAAAAAGTTTTAACTATTTTATTATGGAAACATATAATAATTAAATCACACTGTTTATCACTACCGCAATGTAAACAAAGCAACTAAATTGCTATACATATTTCGCGCAAGCGCGATAGAATAAGAAAGAGAAAAACTGACCTATCAAACGCAATTTTGTTTTGACTGTTTTCCACTTATTCTAAGCGAGTGTCGCACTGAATCGTAGTCAGTGGTGTATAGAGCACATAATCAGTAGCCATAATTAAACTTAAAAAAAAAAAAACAAACAAACAAAAAAAAATAAGCGAGAGTCATAGGCCTGGTTATATTACGTTTCAGTCATTATATTTCAAGAGGTATTTCATTTAATAAATTAGAAATGATATTTCCAATTGAGATATGGGAACAAATTTTTGCACATTGTCAAGCAAAAGATTTATATATATTTAAATATGTATGCTCTGACTGGTACATACTAATTAACAAAATGTTTGAGAAGGTAATTATTTTGTTTTTCTTTTGGCTTTTAAAGTAAAGAATATTTAATGTTTAAAAACCTTCTAAAATAATAATAATGTAAAGGGTACACAAATTTTACAAATTAATCACGTAATGAATTTTATTTATATATTTTTTTTGTTTGTCTATTTTTCTAATAATATTTCTAACATTATTTCAGTTCGTTATAGATAATATTATGACAGGTTTATTTAACATGAAAAATGTTTATTTTTTATATTGGTATGGGAAAAGAATATTTTCATTATTTTGTAGATTGTTATAAAAGTGTAACTGTTTCTATTAACAATATTAATTTGCTCTTATCTAATTAAAACATTTTTATTACTTTTTATTATTTTAATTGCTGAGTAGCCAATTTAGCCAACACTTTCCTGAAGGTGTCTGTAAAGTTTCTGTAATTTAAGGCAATTTCGTCATTGTCTTATGAACAATATATACATATATATATTTAATTAAGTATTTTAGGTATCTTAGTTATAAAAGTATTTTATTGACATCTAAACAAATTAAATTAAAATACATATATAAATTGTTTAAATGTACCCTAGTCGAATTGAATCTCCACAAAGATCAATTAACAAAAGTTAGCATTTGAATTTTTGCACTTTTTTAGACTTTTGCAAAGTTTTAGACACAAGATGTTTGCAGAAGAAATATTTTTATAATGATATATAAAGAGGTTTAATAAATATTTCAGAAAGATAATGATAAATGGTATAAACAATGCATGGATGACATTCCATCATCAGACCTTGATTTCATATTGGAGAAATTATTACCATATTCGGATGGAATTAACTTTGATAAATACACCTATAAGCATAACACTTGGAAAGCTGTGTATCGCTCATGGATGCAATGGAAGAAATTGTCCAATGACACAAAGTGTCTCATTGAGCCATTTTGCGCTTCTACATTTTCAGAAAGAGAAGTTATAACGTGTCTAACTACTTCTGGTATCAACTATTTTTCAATTTATCATCTAAATCATATGATGAATTTATTTTTTTAATTTTGATGATGTTCAAAAATGTTTATACATTATATTCAATTTTATACTTAATAGAAAAATTAAATCTATTATTTATGGAAATATATTTCCATTTTAGGTAATATTATTGCAGTTGGTTCAAATTTTGGATACGTCAAATTCTATGATGTGAACAAAGTTAAAAGAAAACCATTTTGTATGGTAGAACAGGGTTACAGTATAACTGACGTAAAAATTCTCGAGTATGGTAATATTATTAATTTTATTAAATTTTCTATTTTTTTCTTTAAAGAAGGATGTCTTCTTAAAGAAAGATGTCACTTCCAATATCTAATAAATTTAATGATTGTCTAGTATATTAAAGAATGTCTTTTAATTAATATATACAGATGATTTTATTTTTGGAATTACTTTATCGTGCGATCATTCAGCTAAGATTTGGGATTTGGTGAGAAATGTCATGATATATGAGCAAAATGCAGATGCTATTAGGTATTTGTTTGTACTACTTAACTACTATTATTTATTTTTAGTTTCTTGTTAACAAATCTGATTTATTGTCTCCAGATTTATTTAAATTTACTTATTATCTGATGTATAGTAATAAATCAACTTGTAGTTTATCAATTACTGAATAAATAATAAATTTGATTTTAATTTAAATTATACATTATTCTTTTAGTGTAAGTCATGGATATTGTTACTTGTTATGGTACAATACATTGACTGTAAAAAAATTGCTTTCATGCGAGGAGATTATTTTTGATGACGTTCCAAAATTTGTAGCTCTTGCTGCTGATAAAAATAAGGTTCAACACATTTTATCGATATTACAATTTATTTAAAAAAGTTTTATGTTAATGAATAATTGTAGGCATACGTACAAAAGATTTGATTATTTTTTACTGATAAAATATTTAAATAATATAATTATGCATAATATTCATTGTAAAAAATGTATTTCCACAGCTTTTATTATGGTCATTGAATGGCATAAATTTTAAAGTATCTATTAATGGATATGAATCAAACATAGAAAGGTACTATGTTAACTCGCCACTTCAACAATCACCACGATATAAAGGTTTCAAAAGTGGATTAGCATTTTGTATAGCATGTAAGAAATTTTTGTCTTTATTTTGAACATTTCAATTTTGCTACAAATTTAATGTAAATATATAACAATGATTAGATGGCATAGACTTTATGCTCATGAGCTAATGATAATGTCCACTGTCATGGAGTTTAGTGTCTTTTTCACTTAAAATACTAATTTATATAATATTGAATTAATATAAGCAAGAATCTACATTTTAAAAATAACTTATTTTTTCAATATACAACATATAACTTAATTTCTTATTAATTTTACAGTCAATGGGATACTGAGTATATCGATAAATTTTCAAAACTGGATATATTATAATATTCACTCTTTCCTCCAAGCTAAATTAATGTGCTTAAATTACTATAATAGAGTTTTAATTTTTGGACTTGAAACAGGTAATTGAATTTTTACATATTATTTTGCATATAAGGTGAATAAATCGAAACAACACTTCCAATATCCAAAAACACTTTGTTTTAGCGTGATTAAAAATTTTTATTAAACATTATAACTTCATTTTATTAAAGTAGTTTTAATTAATTCAGATATATAAATATATACTTGAACCATTAAAACTGTTTATAATATTGAAAATTTTGTAATTTTAGAGAAAATAAGAAAATTTGAATAAGTTAATAGTATAAGATAAACAATTAAATGTTGTTTTAAATTCTCCATGTATAATATTAACTTGAACGCCTTTAAATTCATCTCTTCTTGATAAATAAGATTTTTAAAGAATTTAATGCTCATATGTACAAGTTCCAAGATTATTATATATTTATTTATTCTTTGTTTGTATTCAATGATGACTAATTCTATTTCTAATGACTAATTATAATTTTAATAAATTAAATAAGTTGATGTTAAATCTTGAACGATATTTGTGAAAAAATTATGAAATTTAAAATAAAAAACAAATTTGTAGTACTTCTTTAGATTATTAAAAAATACTTACATTTAACACTTAATGTCATATTCATTATACAGTATGGATATTAAATGACTTATTTTTAACATACCAGGTTGCATTATTGCCTATCGTATCGATGACTTGAACCAATTAAAATTTATGGATTTTAGTCGAAGAAATGCTTGTTTAATGATAGATGTTTGCGAATTACCAATTTCCTCAGTGGATATCTTAGAACATGAACAAAATCAATTTATTATAGCAACATGCGAAAAAAATGTTTATATAATTCAACTCATTTTCTAATAGTTTGTATATAAATAAAGAAGTTTGGTATTAATTATAAATACATTTTTAATGCTTCAAAAATTTATTATTTATTAATTTTTTTAAAGTGTTACTTATGTGATTATTTTTCAAATGATTATAATAAATAATTTTTTAGTTGTTCCTTTTATCTTACGATAATAATTAACAGATAAACTCTTTTTTTTTTATTTGTTGAAGTATCTTTTTCGTTTTCATTAAGTATTTGAAGCAATAAAAATGAATTTATTCAAGTAGACTGTATTTATATATATTTGTTATAAATAAAATAATTGTTTATTAATCATATGGTACATTATCAATTTCATTTTCTTCCTCTTATTTTATAAGATTAGCTTATAAAATAAGATTTATTTATTCATTATATTAATAGATTAGTAATGTATTAATAGGAAAATAAAGTAGAACTTTCCTTTAATTTTTTATACACAACTTGAGGTATATATGTCATATGGTTTTTTCTGGGAAAAAAATCTTAAAAGTCATTAAGGTGATGCAGTAAACCTGCTGTCACGGAGTTAGTGTTTTTCCAAGTCTTACTCTAAAAATATAGATTTATTGCTTAATAAATGTTTCAGCGCATTTTTTAGACACGGGAGAATCTAATTCAATTACAAAACCGGAATTTTTAAATCAGTTTTAAGTACATTTATGAAACGCGTTTTTTTTGCCACCTCATAATTGCGTTCAGTAAATTTTCTTAAAATTAATGAGAATTTTTCTATTATTTCAGTGTTAAATAAACTCCCAAATTGAGAAAATGGTCTAAAACAATTACATCGGTTACTTGTATATATTTTTAATTAAAACAAAGTATACCCTATTCTAGTAATAGCATCGCCTTAAGGTAATGCAGTAAGTCTGCTGCCACGGAGTTAGTGTTTTTGTAATTATTATTCTGTAAATGCTGATTTGATGCTTGCAATTGATTCAGCATATTTTTTAGACATGGGAAAATTGTATTCAATT
>JABFPN010002089.1:0-24189 GCA_022817305.1 Leptoteleia sp. ZL-2020
TATCACTTATAATTTTTGGGAATTTTTTCTATACACATTGTATAGTATTCTATGTTTATAGAACTGTATGCATTACATATACTTAGTTTTTCCATAAATTATTACAGTTACACCTACAGAGTACATACAGGTTCAATACCCCAGAATTTATTGATAAATATACTATTTCATTTTTCTCAGTGTAAAATTATTCTTATACACTCAACTGTTACATATGTACTGTTATTATATTTTGTTCGTCATTATATTGCATTTGATATGCGAGGTTTAATTTTAATTATTCATAATTTTACCAAAATTATTCAACTCCTTTTCTTTTTCCTAAGACATTTTCCTAAGACAAAATGTAATACACATTAAATTTCATTTATAAAATTTCCCTATGTAAAATTTAGATTATCCTTACTTTATTAATACAAATTTGGTGCACATAAATATCATTTTAATTATTATTATTTATTGAGAAAGTTAAACAGTAAATAACGTGTTTGTGTTCATGTACGAAAGATTTGTGAAACAATAATAGCCCGTTATTATAAGCACTTTGGCCTGTCAAAACAGCATTTCACGTGTAAACAATTTTGTTTGGACTCGCGACGATATACGTATGTAATGTATAGCGCGCGTACACGTGAGCTGCCACTTAAGCACTACTGCTGCGAGTAAAATGTCACCCGCAACCGAAGTGCGATGTACGCATTTGTAACGCTCGCCTCGGAATGTCATTCATAATTCACAACTTGGTTACATTTACGTGCAACGATAACTTCTACTATGGAATTATGCTCAACAGTTGGTGGGTAAGAATTTCGTATAATTCCTCCCAATAACCCCATGTCTCTTCATTTGGTTTGGAAAATGGTGTGCCAAAAGCTCTCCGCGCATACATCTATAAATATAATTGCGCTTACTTGGAAATATTGCAATAGAATTTATAGTCAGATGCTTTTAAAAGGACGTAAAACTCAATCCTTAGTATTTCATTAAATGAATGCAAGCTTTTCCTCGCACGTAATTATCGATCGGATTTCCAAACTGAAAACGCGAATAATTTAGCATGATTCTGCGAAAATATTATTTCGCTCATTTTCATCATACAATGCATCATAATTTAAATAATTTCAGACACCTTTACACTACCTGCGTATACACCTACGTTACAATGTAAATACAAATACAAATTCTTTTTTTAAGATACATTTTAAAAACTTTTTAAAACATCTGGTGTAATAAATTAAAAAAATAAATTCTTTTAAATCTCTGCCACTCTTTGCAACGTAGCACGTGCAATTCATAATTACTTTTGCACGGGAAAAAAGATACGAAGGGTACCAGTAAATTTTTGCTTAAATTAGATATATTGTTTGGTCATTATTGACGGAAGTAACAATGATAATTATCGTAGCCAAACAAATTTGTGTAATTTTAACAGACATGAAGAAAAAAGTTGAAATAACAAATATTGTACTTCCTAACAACACTCACGTTAAATCATATTTTGAATAATTATTACTTGACGAGTATCAAAATATTAGTAAATGTCTTACAATTTTTTAAAAGTTTTTTTTTATAAAAGCACATTTAGATAACTGAATTATTCATACAGTAGAAATACGTAAAGTACTTTTTTTTATTCAATTAAATATAATAATAAAATAAATACATAGTAAATGAATTAAATATTTGTACACAGTCTCATTTGGCTATCAAACGAATATTTTTTTACCATGTGCGTAAATCGACTGATTTATCAATTATTATTGAATTATATCACAAATGACAGCGCTGAACAAATACTGTTCCTATAAGTGAAATTTCGCGTTTTATGTCATCTGCCTTTAACATTGACGAACATTTGGTACCAGGTGTTTGACGCCGCTCATTCAACCGAACTCGACAATTTTATTCCAAAACGAGCTTTCCCACTCGTTAAATTTTACTATTTTACTAAGAAGTCATAATTGTACTAAATAAAAGTACATATGTAATTGTTATAATTTAATGAATAAACACCAATTACATACCGTTTCAAATTCTTGTTATGGTAATGTAAAGAGCATGAAAATCGTTGGAAAACGTATGATAATTCAATTAACATTTTAAACCGATGATCGTAACACTTGTCTTCATAATTATCGTCGGCTTTAAGTATCCTCGCGTACGCTCAGCGAGTCGTCTAAAAGTAAAATTTAGTATTGAACCTTTGAAACTCATGACGGTGGGTTTGCACTTTTCTTGCACAATGCGCACGGATCTAAAATAATTCTTTAAAATGACCCGATAATCAAGCTGCCGGAATGAAATTTAATTGCGTCGGGATTGCGCGATACTTAAGCGTGCAATGTAATTTTTCAAACTCTCCACTGCCTTAAAAATGTAACGAATTTCTTGATTTTTACACTCTCATGTCATTAAACTGGCAAACCAGTTGCATCACATATTACTTTCGTTGACTATGCAAGATCATATAATGGATTATTAAAATCCGTGATTAGTCATGATAAGTAAACTTAATTAGCGTCGAGGAATGTACGTAAATTAAGCTTAATGAAATTTTTTATCGCGCAAAAAAGAATCTACAATTAGATGAGGAAGAATCAAAACTGCTCCTATCGCGTATTTTCTTTTGCAATCTAAATCTAGACCGAGATTCACGTATGAAGATTCTGTGACTGCAAACAGCGAACTACGATTATTCTCTCGCTTTCATAAATGGAACAATTAAATTTATCATTTTTGCCTCTTGTCACAATCATTTAATGTCATATTGAATGTTTGAAATGCGACTCAGATTCTAATAAAATTCAGCTAGGGCATGTCATATTAGTGGTATAATCCCCATGTGGATATATCATACACAACTCTATCTAGGCATTCCACATCAAGGCCATAGCAGTTCCTCATTAGGAATACTTGACAAAGGGTATTCAGACGAGGGCTCGATCAAGTTCCCAGATTGGGACTAACTATAAGGTGTTGGTGCGACACATGCCATTTAAATGGTTCCAGAGGCATCCCATTTAATCAGTGATCAGATAGCGAAATTACTTTCTTATCATAGATAAAATTTGGGCATCCAACGAGGGCATTACGCGAATATCAGTAAGTCATGACATTTAACGGAATAATTAAAATGACACACGATGAAAGTATTTGAATATTTTGAATACTTCATATTGTGAAAATATTGTAAATTATAAATTTCAAAATTAAATTTAAACATTTTAATGTCTAATTTAAATTTCACACTACATACTTAATATAAGTTGAAAATAAAATTTTGACTTTCAAACGCGTACACTATAAAATGTGCTTTAATTTTGATTTTATTTGTTACAGCGACAAATTGTCCCTGCTGCCTGATTAGTTAAAAGTACACCGAACGAAAGACCTTGTTTATTGCGCTGTATAAAACATTTTATATGCGCTATTAACAAAGTGATTGACTGAATTCGAGTTTCATGGCGCATTAAAAGAGTCGTAATACATACACGAGGAGAATACATGCCATTAAACCAAAAACGTTCATTTTTCGTTCGACATGTTTACTCGATATAAGTTTCAAACTATCGAATCAACCACGACTGGTGACAAATTTTACAAAGGTTACTTCTAAATCAATGTATTGTTAGAATAGCAACGAACTGCCATTGATTCTATTACTCACTTGTTTTGGAATAACAGAGAGGCAACGTACTGACTTTTAAGTTAAAATATTACGAGAAAAACTGTCAACGAACGAAACATGAAATTTATTTTCTAATGCTATTGCTTTAAGCGTACGCGTTGTTAAATTAAAAAAGGCGTAACATAGTTTCAATTAACGTTAAATTAAATTTCATTTTGCTTTTATATTAACCTTTTAACGTCTATATAATTTTATTCCTGAAATGATATCACAGACTAATGATACAACAGTGAATATTATAAAATTATCATCCACCGATATTGTTTCAACAAAGTGCATTCTATATTAAAATCGTTACTGCTACAAAGGCTTATTTTTCGCCCCGTATATAATTAGAACTTTTACGTGGAACGAAGCGCGGCATCGAGAGCCTTTCTAAAATGTTAAGGGACCCGGAGTATCAATTCCTCCATGCGTTTGAGAATCCGCGTTGCATTCAGCGAATGCAGTTAAATACGTATTGGCTAATAGAGCCACGACGAACGCTCTACCGATATGACCAAGAGGAACGCGCGGAGAGTGGGATTAGAATAATCTCCGCAGAAGCTGCTAGAATTGCGGTGGCATCGCGCGGCACCGCACAAAGCACGTAACATACGTAGCCCGCATTTGCACAAACGCGATAATATTATGGCGGAAACCTGTACTCGAAGAAAGACACTGACGATTATATTGAAACTATTAACATCTTACGAAGCCGCGGCATTACGTCCATGAAATTTCGACGAACGTCAAGGCGGAAACACTTTATGCGAATTTTCCGTCGCTTAACTAGCCCTTCTGAACAGTCATAATGAACAGCGTTATAGATTTTATTACAAAGACGGTAAAGTACGGACGGTCTGTTGTAATAAAATGAAAAATTGCTGTTCCATCGAGAAAAAATGATTGTGAGCGTCACCTCACGTCACAGTTCAAGTATAATCTTGTAATCGATGCACTAGTCTGCCGTGTATAATCTGCCGTTAATTTTTTTTTTTAAATCGTAAGCATTGTTTACAATAAATCAGTTAATTTTTGTTGTGCAACGATGGCTTGCAATTTGCCAATTCCACTCATCGGTTGTATTGAAATATCGGTCTGGTTGATAATTCTAGTGGTTTGAATCGTATTACCGTAGCGTAGTACACTGAGAGAAATGTTGGTGCTGCAACTTCGGTCCGTAATTAAATTTGTGCCTGACTATAATTTCTTATCCTGGCCACTCTGTCTTCTTAAAACAGTAACTAAATTTCGTCCGGCTACCAAATTCTTGTTACCACGACTATATTTCTCAAATGCTGTAACTACTCTGAGAAAAATTTATTAATTGTTGCTAATATATTTTGTAATAATTCGGAGATATATGTGCATTTATTGTATTCCTTATAAAATGATATATTATTTAAAAATATTAAAGATAATGTGTGGCGTAGGGTGGTGGTAAAGGGCGCTATTTGTAACTCTGAGGTAACAAGTTATCATCCATATAACAATACATCAATATATAACGAGTTCTATTCCTTGATAACAACATTTCGTTTATAATATTTTTTTGAAAATTCATTTTATAATTTTTAGTATATCATATTATAAGAAATAGTATAAATACATATACATCCCCAAGTTATAGGTATTAGAACTGTTCCAAGAGTAACGGTAAACTAATATTAGAGAACGAAATTTAAATAATTATTTAAAGTTAGCTGACGATTCTTTCCCTTTTATTCAATTCAATTTTTGCTGCAACAAGATGAAATTGATCGTCCTATTTCCTGTCGCATCCTCTGAATATTGAATTAAATAGGAAATCCCGTTACAAATGAATTGCATCACATGATTTGGTCCGGGCAATATCGAAATCCAATTTGTTTTTGAGTTAATCCAAAGTTTATAGACAACACAAATTCACTATTGTGGACAGGTATACGTATCCTAATTGGATGATGCAAATGTCTGTCCGTGTAACAATGCGCTCAGAGATCCCTTACGACCAAGTAATGAAATCAACGGACCGTATTCCATATAAGCATCTCTAACTCAACCGGATATTACAAATAAGAACAAAACTCGCCGAAGCTGTCTGACTTTTAACCTCACCACGAGAGTCTTACTTTCGTTCTATATTGTTTTGCGCATTTTGTCACATTTTTAATTAATGTAAATAATTTTATACTTTTTTTGCCTTAAACTGTTAATTATATTATTATAATACTTAATCTTCGTTTCATTTCAATATTTTTCCAAGGCTCGTATTTCATCTAATTTTTGCTTTTCATTCCAATTATTTGTTATATTATATATCATTTTTATTGTTATAAATATTTATCGTATTAATTTCATTTCTATTTACATTTACGTTCTTGTTTTGCTTTTATTCCACAATTATTTGGCATTTATTTTTTTATCACTTTAATATAATTCACACAAACAACTAAGGAACTATTGCGCGCGGAATTTAATTTGGACTGACGTCGAATAAAACGCGCGTTCTATCTCGGTAGAAGATTTGCGCGGTACTTTTAAAACAAATTGTGACGGATGATGAAATGTGGACGGCATCCAACAAAGTTGAGTAAAACAGATTTTGGAACAAGTGAACTGAGCCCCTATTAACCATCTGTAAAACCAACCTTCGCCTGAAGAAAGATACGCCGCGTGTTCACTGAAAGTGGAAGAAAAATTATAGTCCACCACGTAACTACGAAACATATATGAAGAAAACGTCTAAAAGTTGTAGTGACTTGAAATGAGGATGTACGTAGTTCAAAAACTTATCAGCTTTACAAGAATTTATCAAGCTCGATATTGTCAAGTATTTAATGAAGGATGAAACAAAGTAAGATATCAAGTCAAGCGAAAATGAAATATGGAGCAAAATGAAATGCTATCAAAAGTTTGGATTGAAGATTTTCAACCTCTTATTGAATTTCGCGAAGAAATGTTTGTTTTCGTAAACAAATAAATGGACAAGAAAATTAAAATTAATTAAACTAGCTTATAACCTAAGTGACGGTACATTTTATTGTATACGAACAAATACATTTATTGATAGCTTAGACATGGATGTTAATTTATTTTTGCTTTTTGTTTGGCTTTGTATTCGGTTCTTCTTTTAAATTAATTCCACCTACATAATAGTATGATGCTAATTACTGTTATTCATTTGATCCCACGATGGATTTAAATATAAATTTGCATCAAACATTTATTTAATTCGCGATTAATTGCAAATTTTGCCAACCCAAACTTTTCTGTTTGCTTCTATCGCCTTTAAGTACCGAAACTGGAGGAACAACTTCGGTCGCATTAAATCTGGCGATAAAAAGTATATTAATCCGATTAAAACTGATTACGTACAACTACAGTTATCGACCTTGTAATTAAACGAATCGTTGTGCAAATTTTATGAAATATTCGATTTCGTGGTTTATCTCCGAAGAGCGTCGCCGGGATAATATGAAAGTGCGGCGAGCGCAGTTCCTAAGGCTGCGTGGCTAAGTGACGTATGATAATTGAGACTTAGAGGTCGGAGGCAAAAAAATGCCGAAGATCACTCTCAAATGTTAAATGCCGCCGTATATCTTGCACATTTTTGAATCGCATCATAATACTCATAGACGAAAACGCATGAATGTATAAGATCACGAGAAGCAATTGCGTTACGAATAATTATAAGGCTTGACATTTCTGCAAATTAACGGTGCGTTTGTGTGAAGTACGAAATGCCAAATATGCTTTTATCGCGCGTCCCCTTTTTATCATTCAGTACCACACTTCTAATGTAATTACAATTATTAATCGCCAGGATTGCATTTACGTAACGCCAGCAATACGCAGCGATGTCTTTAACGTCTACAACCAAGAGCAGGTGAGAGTTTTGAAAACAATTCATTAAGCAGGAAAGAAGGAAAATTCGTATACCTGATTATATGATTATACATAGCCGAGTGCCAACAGATATGGAAATGTTATACGTATGCCGAGAGAAATCAGAATTGTTCGATTTAATTGTAATTATTACGTTTACAATTCTTGTGGTCAGGAAAATTGCAATTTTAGCTACCGTAATTACATTTTCTACTTTACTTAGTGTAATTAAATGTATACATTAATGTTGATAACTTGTTGTCCTCACCACAAGTCAAAGTAAAATACCATTATGAGTCTAGATATGTAATTATTATGTGAATTGTAAAATTTCAACCTGCTATATTATTTAAACGAGAAGTTTTTAAAAATATATATTAATTACATAAATTACGATTGAAAGTAAAATATTAATCAATGTAATAAAGGTAATGATATTTTGTAAAATAAAATAGACAAATTGTATATTACTACAATGAGAAAAATGTGATAGAAAATATAATTGTTTTTAACTTTGTTTCAGATATATGTTAGTCTTTGAACAAATATTATTTGAATAAGTATTGTGTTTAAATTTTTATTGAAAAACCAACATGTATTTGAATTAAAGTTAAAAATAGTAATATTTTCTGTCATATTTTTATCATTAATAACATAAAATCAAAAGTACAAAAAGGTTTTGTTAAAAGGTGTAGTTAATGTTATACCTCTCCTTCGTACATGCAAAAAAGAAAAACAATTTAAAATATAAACTCCTTAAGATAAGTAAACAAACACTCATTATTGAAATGAATGAATAAATAAATGAACTTTATAATTGTAAATGTAAAAATAAAATAATATATTTACATAAATAAATTAAAACCTCTCTACTATCAGTAAAAGAAAATATATTATTATGATGTTAATTAACAACTTATTGATTAATAAAGGAACAGTTTATTCATATTATACCACTTTACGTAAAATATTTATAATTGAGTCAAATACAATTAATATTCATTCATTACGACCTTAAAATTTGTCAAAGAAATGACTTTAGGGGACATTTTGTTGATATAGTTAAGTGACTAATGCAATACAAATAAATTTAGTTAATCTGGCTGAATTAATTTCACCCTGGAGTTATAGAGATTGATTCACAAAATATTGATAAATTAAATTGCATCGTCATTGTAGATAGTAATAAACAAAAGCTCATCTATCATGGAATTAATATTGTATGCAATAACAGATTATTAATGTAGCATAATGTAATTGTGACAATTTTATTGCTATTTTTCTACTTATATATTTTATATAGTGTTCTACTTATATATTTTACAACTGCTGTACCGAATTTCAGCAGAATCTTAATGTTATTAACAACATATAAAAAGAACATTATATTAAAACAAAGAGTATTTTTTGAGTTAATACAATTCAATGTACGTATCACTAAAATTGTTTTTAACTTAAATAATCATAAATTCACTTAATGTAATAGCGTTTTAACAAAGTTAATTAATATTATTTATTAATTATTATGTATTATTATAACAATAATTATTCCAATATCTTTCGTTTTATATTATTTACTTCCAGATGATTAAATTTTCCTACATTTCTATACTTTATTTTAGTGTGAAATGTGAACGTGTGAAACTGTAAAATTACCTAAACTATAATGCTAGTTGATAAATTTTATAATTGTCAGCACCCCAAGCAAATTTTCGTCTAAAGCGAGTCTGTAGTTCTCGCAAGAAGCTTATGTGGTTTAAATGAGTTATTTTGTAATAACAGAATTATCAAGTTGCTGATTAGGTGATTATTAGTTTTACCAGACAAGTGAGAACTATCTTGAAACTATTTTAATTAGTCAAAGCTATGATAAGTTTATGCAAACTTTGATACAAGTTCTGATATTTAAAGACTAATAAAACATGAAGCAATAAATTACGTGTTTCGATATTAAATTTACACTGAGAAAAATTTGCACAAAAATCTACTGTTATTTTAAATAAACAATATTTATCGAACTGATTCATATGTACTTTCTTATAACGTACAGTAAACTACTCTTAACATTATTTTTCTTAAAATAATATGAAAACTTGTGTAAATTAACTCAATAAGGTTATTCTGTTGTAAACTATATGTTTCCAAATAAAATTTTCTCAATGTAATTTCAGAAAAAAGACATCGTTTTGCAGTTTTAGAAATTACTGTACAACTATAATCTCGCACAATGACTTTAAAATGAATTTCCATTAATGCTGAAATTTACAAACTTTTCAACCTTCTGTCACTATGCGCATATATAATATGAAACTTCGGCTCCAATTTAGAGACTACATTGTTACAACTTCAATGGTACTCGACGCTTGCTAAGCAACGTGCAAGCTTGGAGCTTCCAAAGCATTTATTCGGCAACAAAAATTGCAACATATAATGTTTCTTAGATGTTACAAATTATTATTAAAACAAGCAAAGAAATCATCTTGGCAGACTCTGCATGTTAAGACACCACCTCTTTACTGTGTAAAAAAAACTTTTTTTATTATTAGAATCAATCAAATCGTGATTTTATATTTGTCCAAGTTCTATGTTAAAAAGTGGGTGTATTTATTTCTTTTTTAAAGGCACTTTATACGAACTATAATAAAAGCATTTCAATCCACTTTACGTTATAATTTATTTAAAACTGCATGGAATATTTTCGATACAAAGGTTCATTACAATTGGAATTTTTAATACATGAGTAAAATTCCGAGTATTACAGGGTAGAAATTTCACTTTAACACATAATTGTCGAGTACACATACCTCAAATAACTACAAATATCAGATAAATGCTTCAATTAAAACGCTGACCTTTGTACCTACATTTAAATATTTAATCCGAAACGCGGTACATTCATTGGTTTATATGTGCTTTTTATTCCTTAATACTTTATCGTTATTGCCATTCAGTTTCTGCATAGAAGGAACATTTAAAACTAAATTCTTGAAATTGCCATTTATGACACTCTCATCAACTGTCAAGCACGTTTTGTACAGCGAAGCATATAATTATGATAAACCTTGTATATAAATAATTGCCTCGTACAATTTTGTCGGATCAAGACAAAGCATCAATTGCCCTAACTTCGCAGTGAGAGAAAAGTGTTTATCTGTCAAAAGTCACGATTGCAAATCGTTACAATGATGAATCCCATATTCCGAACGATACTCTTGCTATAAGCCACTTCATAATTATTTCAATTCTCATAAACAGTATAGCCTATATAAACAATTGTTTTACTATTCGTACAAAATTTTCAATTGAAATGTTTATAATTCATTAACATTTTTTTATCATTAACCTGTTACAAATTCTTTATTTGTTATAAAGACTTTTACAAACATATAAATTTGAAATATTGTTAGCTTTAGATGAATTAAATTAAGTTACATGAAAATAATTAATAGACAAATAATTTACTGAGCAATACTTCATATACATTTTCAGACTTTTAATCTAATGAATTCCTCTTTATAAAAAATATAGCACACAAATTAAAATGATCAAACTGTCTTACAAACAAATTAGAAGAACATTTTGCTAAAGCTTTGCGTATATAAAGTACAAAAATGAATTTGTTTTTATTATCACAATACTGAAGTCATTAAAAGACAGTAAGTAACACTTTTCTCCGGAATGAGCTGAAACTTTTATCTTCCTAAAATGTTGTCGTCAAGAACGGTATTTTATTTCCGTAATAGGAAAACTTACAACAGCACTTTTAATTAGACAGTTCCTGCAGAGGTGAAATAATTATTACGCGCCATACAATTTCGTATGATCCTTTGTAAGATAAATGATGGTAATGCTTACTTGAAAATGCTGCTTTATAATTTATAAGTTTAATGAATTAAATTAACTTGTAAAAGGAATCAAGATTTCCCCCGAATCAACGAATAGCTAACAAACGATCTTACACTCCACTGTGTTATTGTAATAATTAATTTCAATAGTCCAGCCATAAAATTTGTTGGCATTATTTCGTTGTTTATTATCTTTGAAAATTCGTTACTGAACCGGAATTAATGGCAACCTCTTCATCAAATTCGACATCCGACTTTGCATTGTTCGATACTACAAAATAATGACTAATAAGCCACTACAGGAACTTATAATGATGTTTTAGGTGCTAAGGTATCGCGATAATAAATTAAAGCGGACTATACGGTCACAGTTTCTCACTTGTTGTAGTTTACATTACGATTCGGCGAGAATCAGTTACAGTACATTAGCTGTATAAACATGTATACCTTGCTCAATGGCCTAATTATGCACGGCCGAGGAAATTTGTTATGGTCTGCTTTGCAACTCAGTGGATTCGCAACCGCGGCTTATTTCAGCAGGACAAGCATAATTCAATCCGTATATTTGTTACTACAATGAAATATACATTGTCTGAAACTTTTGAGATACATAAACGATTAATCTGAATTTATGAGACTATTGTATTATATTAATTACACTTTAATAATAAATTTATTCATGAAAGAAATACATTGACAGAAGTATAATAGGAAAGTGAATGCTGAACGTTGCACTGAGAGAATACTTTGTTAAAATCACTAAATTCGTCTTATGCTACTTAATTTATTTAATTGTAGAAATTATATATTATCTGGGATAAATTACAAATATTTCCAAAAAGTATTATTCATTGTATTAAGAATACTTTAATTATAAAATAAAGGTCTAATATAATCGAACTTTTTATTATCAAAAATTGAACTATACTCAGATGAGTAAAAAATTCAAAAATTTGTGTTGCTTTTCTTAATGACAACATTTGCTAAATAATATAAATAAATCTTTTGCATGCTTATATCCATAAAAATGAGTTATTTTTCTCTACTTCTTCTCGCAGTGTGTTTAATTATAAACATAAATACTTTAAAATCTTGAACATTTCAATCAGCTTATAGGTTTTTATATTAATTTACTTTTTCTTATTATGATTACAACACATTCAGGATTTTAATTAAAGTTGTTTGATGAATTCTTTTTGATCTTTCGCAAAATTTAAATTCCTGTATGATTAAACCATTTTAATAATAATTTATAAAATATAACATGTACACTAAAAGTGTAAAAGTAAGAGTCAAAGTTCAATAACAATTACCGAAGTATTAAAGAAAATTTTCAACCGAAGTAAAACAAAAACATAATACTATGTATTGTAATTTTAATCAACTAGAGATTTTTCAGAAAAATGCTTCTCTGACAATGTATTCGACTGTGGTATTTTCACAATATAATTCAATCATGTATTGTCTTAAAAAATGTTCTCCAATTTTGAGCTATTAAAATGAACATTATTAAAAAAGAAAACAGAAGAAAGAAGAAACACTTAAACTGATTGTCTTTAAACTACAAAACCTGAATTGTTTGTTTTAAGTGCGTGAAACCAAGGAAAAACTTATATTTAATATTCTTATAACTTTAAGTATTGGAAAGATATCATCTTTTGTGCTTACGTAATTACTATCCACGAACAAATTTTATATAGGTGGCATATATGGCAACCCATATAAATTTTTTTTCATAAGTATAACAATACAGTAAAATTTGTCATATGATATAGTAAAATTGTTTAATTTAGTATAATAATTTTTTCTTTTATTACGATTATTTTTAAGATACTACTTTTTAAACGATAACATATACATAAAACGTTAATGTATTTTGTGGTAATACTGTATTCGCCATAAACCATCATTCCAACTACTGAAAATGCAACGTTTTTCCCAGTGTAAAAATGTAAGTGCGATAACCTTTCGTAGAAACGATCAATCTCATCTTAATCTGCTCTCCGCTTTAATCCTTTCAAGCTGAAATCAGCAAGCCAGATGAATAAATTGATCCATTTTTGTCCAATCGAACTTGATGGCACATTTTTCGTCCCTTTACCCCAGAACTAGCAAACGCCCTACTGTAACCCAAGATAGCATCGAATTTATTTTTAATTGCAGCAGTATTTTATAATAACTCGGAGATGTATGTATATTTGTAATTGTAAGATATTTTAAAAATATATTAGAAAAAATGTGACCAAGGAACATAACTTGGTCTTATTAAAATAAATTGATAAACAACCTCAAATGTACTTTATGATATAATATTATAAGGAATACTATAAGTGAACAAATATCCCCGAGTTATTATAAAATATAGTAGCAACTATTTGTAACTTTCTCTCGACGTACACCCCGCTAAATGTACTTCCGCGGGGTATCTGAAAAGAGGATCAAAAATTTGTTAAACGGTCCTGAAGCATTTGCAAACAGGACGGACGTAAAATGCATTTCGTTTGACGACTAAATCTTCTCGGGGCCGGCGGCGGGCAAATAAAGTGAACGTTATCTAACTGTATCGCTGACTTGATACCGTAATTGAGAACTTTGTCGATGGCATCGGCTTTTGCTCCGAGCCTATTAGCATTCACCTCCAAAACACTTAGATGCTTCTGGTGTCAGATTTCCTCGCTGTAGACTGCTTTGAATAACCTCCTTGGCGGAGCCCTGCGTATCACCACATTCGTCCTTCTTACCGTGTAAATTGGCCTCCGCGGCTGCCGAATTAATCCAATTGAACGTTATACGAAGCGCTTTGGAATTCCAACTCTCGCCAGACGCCGGACTCGCGTCCCGTATTAACTCGAAGAAACTAATTTGTAGTTAAGGATGGATGACTTGTCTGAGGGGTAATTGATCCGAGTACATTTATTTAAGATCCGATTGACGGAAAACCCCTTTGCCATCAATAACAAATGTCCGCGTAAAGCAATCCCGGTTCTATTTGATTCCGACGTCAAATTCACTTGAAACAAATTGCTTTCAAAGGTCAACCTTTTATGCTAAAATGTAATCAACATTTTAACCTTTAATTAACGAATATGGTGGACAAAAAAGAAATGTGACGCGAGGGGAAACTGAATGCTGAATTTATTATTCATAAATAAATGGAAGAGAATAAGGTTGTGTTTGGAATTATCGGTCGATCGGCGTCTTCTCGGGTAATGAACTTTTGAGATCAATCCCTTGGAATTAACGAATCGATTCGACTCGGAGAAAATGCGCGCGTCAAAGTGCAAAAGTTGAGCGTCGAAGCGTAAATGAGCGCTTTCTATTTACAATGCAAATAATCCGACTTGAAAATGTGGTCCAATTTTTGAGACGAGGCCTGTTTATAAATGCTTCAACTCGAGCGGCGTCATCAAGTATGACGTGGAGCGTTTTAGAAATAAATGCCAATGTGAAGTGCTGTTAGAAAGGCACAACAAATTACTGCTATTTCGAATAAAATGTTAACAATCCTCGGAGCTGTATTTATAGAATAATCGTCACGACGCTTGAGATACGAATCTTGACGAGCTTAGTATTTTGACGGGAAAGAGTGATGATTTGGTCCCGTCGATTCTTCATTATCCCCAAAGTGAAACGACTTAAACGCCCGTTTTCTGCGAGTCGCAACTTTTTTTTTCTTTCTTTCTTTCTTCCTTCTTTCATTCTTCTGCTGCATTCGATTTATCCGTTGAGTTATTACAAGATACGATTGCTTTCGCCGTCTAAGTAATAACCATAATCATAGTCATTTACGCATATTGATGGTACCTAATTTCATTGTTTATTTCCCACCGGTCTTGACTCATTATTGTCGAATCATTATAATCTTGAGTTCAACAAATTGTACACGGCAAAAAATAATCTTCTTTCTAACTATACAGATAGTGTGCAAATATTGCAAAAAAATACAGAGATGATACAAAATGTTGTACAATTTAGTCAATTATCAAAAATTATATGACATTGTTAAACATTTTATCGATTGATTTATACAGTTCGGTACTTGTCTAATAGAAAAAAAATTTTATCGTGTATTGTTGTTTTTGTATTTTTATTGTTCATTTTATCTTTTTCGAATTTTGTTTTTATTTCTTTTTCTATTAGTTTCTTCGTTCAATCTTAATTCTCTGTTTTATCGACATTTGTTTATTTAAGTTATTATTACCAGTAAAAAAAAAAATATAAAATGGATACAATTATTTAATATTTTATTCGCATGTATTAAGTAAACGTTCTTATTATGTGCACAGTGAAATCATGCTTTAATATAACTATAAATTAAAGTAATCATCAAGTTCAGTTTATTAATATTTTTATTAATTGTTTATCAAAAACTCCAATTCTTTTACAGGGTAATTTTCTACAAAATTGTTTCATCAAAATTTTATGCTGGCTCTGTGAATTATGAGTATATCTATGATGAAGTATGAAAGAAATGCGAAAATTAAATGTTTAATCCAATAAATCTATAAGAATTCCAATAAACCTATTGGAATAAATACTTTATTTCGGCAGTGCTTTCATATTTTAACATAAGTATGCTCATAAATTGTCTTCTGGGTTTCGACTGCTACTTATTATGGGAAAATTAACTCATTCATTTTTCTGCGCGTAAATATGTCTTCGCAAAGCTCATTCATCTCTTTTTTTATGTTCTAAATAATGTAATGTGTAATCAATCTCTCTTAAAATCATCATTTAAAGTTTGGAGAAATCGTTTTAGTATTAAAGGATTTTCTGCTCCAAGAGGTATTTATTCTTACGATCAAAACAGAAATCATCAAATAACTTAGGCTATTAACTTTATTTTTGCTTTATTAATTCTATTATTCAGTTGATTAAAGTATTTTTCTTATCCAGATAATTTGGGTCTGGTGGTTAATTTGACATACAGTATAAATAGATCGAAATCAACCACAAACTTTTCTCTTTGTATACATTTCATTTCATTCCCGATGTGTTTACAATCATGGAATTCTTAAGCGAATAATGAAGGTAATATTATTATAAGAAATCTACCTTAATAAGAATCATTAATAAAGACTTTAGACGCGAAACAAAAATGCTTAATGGCCAAGTCAAAATTTATATGCTGACAATGAAGTCTCTAGATCGCGTAAAGGTCTAAGTAAGCCTTATTGAACTTTTCGAATTACGTAAATTATGTGAAAGACTGTAAAGTTCGATGAATCTGCGACACAACTTCTGACGTGACCATTTCTTGCAGGCTACGTGCAATCGACATCAATAACGTCCCCCCCCCCCTTTTTTTAACATCAGAATTATTTTACGCCGATCCATTTTCCTTCGCAATTTATCTTTCACGCGATAAGTTGTGAAAATTGTTATACACGATTTGCACAATTTTTTAAAGCCAAGTTTGAATACAACTATCGAAATTGTTCCCGAGCGAACTATTTGACATAGTTTTGAAGGCTGCGAAAATTCTTCGCACGTTCGGTTGAGATTTAATTAATAATTCGGGCCACTTTCAAAAGCCATTCATCGCAAAAGAATAAAAAGACCCTTAACACAGCTGATAATTCCACGAGAGAACCACACTTTGTATGGCATCTTTTCGTTAGCGAGCCTTTGATAAAATTAACAATCTCCAGACTTATTGTTCGCTCTTGGAAATGGTCGCGTAAAAAGATACGAAGAATGCGAAGAGTCATTTATGTAAAGGATTGAAAACATTTTAGAGTCCTATCTTGTTTTTCAACTGAATCACTGTTTGTTTGCGAATGTTTATTTGCCATTTTTAAATTTATCTTTACAAAAAATTATATCTTATTACGGAGGAACTTTCATCAAATATTTATTTCTGATTATGAAATTGAAAATGTATAACATTAGGAATAATAACTTTATGATTTATTTTCTCTTTAATGAAATAGCAAAGTCTATAAAATTTAATGACAAATCGAATGTAAAGTGTTGGTAATTACTGACCAGAAGAAATGAAATAAATTTCTGCGTATACGTAATTACTTTTAGCTAAATAAACGTAAATTTATCTGCGATACTGAATTCGCATGAATTAATTATTTTAACATTAAATATTTATTATATACATATAAATTTAAGTTGATCACTTTTCATTTTGCCACGTGCATTTTACTTCACACGTTAATAAATAATTTGCATTAGAAAGGGAAACATTAGTTTTACCGTCTATTTCTCAATAATCATAATAATTAAAAATTTAGCTTATTCCCATTTTTATGCGTTTTCTATGAAATCTTGAAAATGAAATATCGAAGTAATTTATCAGTTTTAGTTAATTAAAATATTTTGATAAGAGCATATACCAAAATTATGTATAATTGAATAATACAATCCGTTTTTCAAACAAAGACAACATAGTGTTATTAAAACGTACAACCGACACAATGTTTATATTATAATATTGCCTTGCTATGCAAAAATTCATATTCAATTATAAACTTTTCTTAAATAATAAATAATTCGAGTATCCCTTAATACTGTATACTTTTCAATTATCAATTCAATGCTGAATTATTGATATTTACATACTTATTTCAGTTGTTTGCTTCAAAACAATCATATTAATATAATAAAGCATTTTATCATTGCATTCGATTTAACTCAATTACTTTATTAAATAAATAGCTTATTTTAGTGGAATAAAATTTGCTTTAATAATTTGTAAAGTTTGTAAATAGCACATTACATCGAAAAAAACTTTAGATAAAAATTTGTTATTATATATCATAAGGTAAGGACAATATAATAAACATACAATCTCTCTTATAATATATGCTAAATGCGACATTTAAACAAATTTTATCCTCACTTTTAATACTGTATAATAATGTTTGCACACTTTTCCCTTAGTGTCTATTTAAAAAATGAGATAATATAATAAAATTAAAATCTTATTTCAATTGTTTAATATTAATAAACTATTAATGTTTCGGGCAAATTGATGATCGCATAAGCGTTTCATTTTAAAGAATAATTTAAAAAATGTTTAAATCAACCGCTAAACTGATGATAAGAAATTATATAACGTAGAGCCGTAAAATGCAATCGTTTTATGGTACAAAGAAATCAGTTGTAGCATAATAGATATATTTTAATGCGTAATAAAAACTGCTTCAGTTAAAAAGAAATTGTTACGTCCGAAAATTTTCATTTCATTCATTTTTTACGATATATAAATATTTTTATATTTTATGCTTTAAAAGATTATCTACTTTGTAACAGAAAAAAATATGACTTTTCAATCACATACATTACGATAACAAAATAAATTAAAAGTAAACCTTTCAAAAAACATTTTCAAACATATGTATATGAAATAAAATATATAATAATTCAAATATGTACTTTAGTCTTTCCTTAAATTATTTTAATGCTATGTATAATAATAAGATTTGTATGATCTAGTATAATAAAAATAATTATCAACCTTATAACCCCTTCATTAATATATACAAAATATGGCATGGAAACAATCTTTGTCTCCAATTTTGAAAGTATAAAATTTAAAAAAAAAACAAGCAAATTAAATGTTATTATAATGTATTCATATGCAATTACAGGGACTACGTAAAATTAACTTTTTCCATTGCAAAAATAATCAGACAATGGATACACATTTGCACACTTACATACGATTACAATGAATAATATACATCTGAACCTAATCAAGCTTGTTTTCGCATAATTCCACAAAATTGAACCTGCCCTTATACATCTTTGTATCTGATAAACATGTGACATTTTCAAAGGATTGTATTTTTCGACTCGTTGAAAATGAAGCATCTCCATAACGAGATGGCCAGAATCAATAAATGTGCTGCAGTAACATTTATCATTCCCTTGTTCCACTAGCATTTCCGTGTAACTACCTAAATTAAAGAACAGATCACGCGAAAAGTACACGAGCAAGTTTTTATCATATTATGGAGAGAGAGTATACGAGCGCCGCTCGGTTGTATCGAAATAGTTGCACGTACAATACATAGGCTAGTTACATACGGCATAATAAGTGCACGGCATTATCATCGGACAAACAAAACCGAGCCAAATTATTGGTACACCGGTATGCTTGTTATTCGCGACATCGTTTCAATTCCGAACAAATCCATCCGCCGCTTAATCTAACAATACAAGCGGCAACGCTTGTCCCGTTATTCAATTATATGCGAAAGTAAAATATAACTTTCCATAATCCCGAAGTGGAAATCTCCGATAAATAGGAAGCAGAAGGGAATATTTACAGTCTCACATTTCTACCGTTGCTCGGGCTATCGGCAACCCGCAGACAATCACAATTACACGCCCTCCCACCCCCCACCCTCCTTCGACGTTTACATCGATCCGAGAGTATTCGCTTCGAATCTCTCAATACTCATCCATTTTCCATCTCAAGAAATAGAAGCAAAAGAAATAGAGAAATTGAGAACGAGCATTAATACACGTTGTGGGGTATTGGGACTCGCTATGCTATATTGTATAACAGGTGAAGAAGTCGAAATTTAGCCATACTAAATCAAGTCCGCTAAAGGACTGATATCTAAAGCAATTCGGTTTAATCTGTTACGTGTGGTCGAGCAAAAAGTTTCGTAAAAGTTCACCGTACACTATGATAATGTTGACGTAGAGAGTACGTGTTCGTCGGTCATTATAATAACCTATATAATTTTGTCTGAATCGGAAACGCTCTTATCGTCTGCTGTTGACATATATTTGGTTTTAAGTGTAATATGGAATAAGAATGAAATTTGCATCATTTACCCTAAAATTATTATTTAAAGTAAAAACTAATTGGGAGAGGGGTAAAAAGGGTCTGCACTAAGAGTAAATAACTCTTTAGTTAATATTATATTATTTATCTTGAATTACACAAAACTATATATTTCAGAACAAAGTTTGCTCTAAACTTTTGCGAAATGAAATTTTCGTACTAAACAATCCTTTCAACTTTAGTAATTGAAATCTGAAATGTAAATTGAATGATCTAATTTTTAGTCCGCTCTAATAACAATGTCGAAAAAGATTGTCAAATGTAAAATTGGGATAAAACCGTTAATCTATTTTGTGTGAACGTTCTATCTAGGCAATGGTGCATAATTAAGTTGTTATTCAAACGAAAGTTGGAGCGCGTTATTAAAATTGTGTTGACTCAATCAAGATATTTGTCTCGGCAAAGCAAATTAACTGTCGTATCTAACTCAATTGCGAAAGTTTCATTACATTTTCGCGATACATCCTATTCTGACGGTAAATGTGAGACGGTGCCATTTTTTTTTTCGAATTCCATTAAAAAGTTTTCTGTCTTCCGGAAACAATAACACATTCTTCCCTCTTTCATTCAATTACTGGAACACTATTCAAACATCGTGCCTCTAATCACATTTTTTTTTAATTTCCGATCCCCGTGAATTTTATTTCTTTCAAAAATATTACGAAACATAAACACTGGTATCAAACTGGAATAGTTCCAGTTGAAAATTAATCAGTATTTAAAACGTCGAAAGTTTTGGTGCACATTTTCAGAGTACCGAATATTGTTTAGGGTAATTGAATTTTTGCTAAGGAACAATTGCCCGTAAGCCAGCGCTATCATTCAGTCGCCGAAGTTTCAACGCGTTTTCAGAACAGTGTGCAAAGGGGAACCGCGGGTAAATAACGTAACCGAGCAGCCAAGTGGAATAACGGAGTTCTTTATTGCGAGGCAATATATGAGCGTTGCAGAAACTGACTTTTGCCCAGAGTTTGCACCACTACTTTTTTATCCTTACTTTTATAGCCAAATGTGCATGCGTAAGCGTCACAAATGGTTACGCTTGACCAATACATGAGTTTTGTTGTCGAAAATGATTATCTCAGATATTACCACGAGATTCGTCGCGGCAGTTCTTTTACCACGCACGATTCAATGGAAATTGAATGTCTGCAATACGATACAACGTACTTGGGAATAGATAAAAAGTTTGTTAATATATAAATCCGCTATATTTATATCAAATATTTATTATTAATTAAATTTTTGTTTACTTAAAGAAGGAAAACTGTTAATTATTATTTACAAATGCATTCGTGATATATCACGTAAATCATTCAACATAATACAATCGATCATTAAATATTTTAATTTTTAGTACAAAGCTTTAGCTCAAACTTGTTTAATAATTGTATAAATTAAATTGCTTAATTAATTAACTATTAATTATACGAAATTGTGTTTGAATTATACGAAACCAAAATTTATGTTAATTAATTTATTAAATATTTAATTGCTAATTTGATTAATTAATTTAAAATGAATTACCTTACTTTACACTCTATCAATGTTAAATTTAAATTTAAATACTTGTATTGTTATATAGAAAGTACAATTGTTCAATTACCATAAATAAGTACAATTGGTACTGTTTATTTAATTTTATAAGACATCTTGAGAGAAACGAAATGTTCATAAAGCGACTGAATTTATATGCATTAATATCGTGTGTTGGGTCGTTCGTTTTCCTCCGTATATGATAATTCGAGCACATGTTATATTAAATTTACTTTATTAATGGAATACCGCGGAAAATAGATTACACAATCTCGATTGCAAGAATGTTGGAATGCATAGACCGCGGATGATGCGGGACGGGATGGAGGATCTTTACTAGCACAATCTGGTAATACTCTGGTCAATTTCGCAATCCGAGACTTAAACTTATCCATTCATCGGCTCGTTTATTATTCTCCCGGCTAAAGTTACATTTTCCG
Organism: Leptoteleia sp. ZL-2020; assembly: GCA_022817305.1. Taxonomy (NCBI): domain Eukaryota; kingdom Metazoa; phylum Arthropoda; class Insecta; order Hymenoptera; family Scelionidae; genus Leptoteleia; species Leptoteleia sp. ZL-2020. The sequence goes on from JABFPN010002089.1 coordinate 22,171, forward strand.
CAGATAACAGTTTATTTCTTTTTAATCATTATCAGTGACATCGCTGGGAGAACAACGAATTACGACTCAATTCTCTGAACGTAACCCCTTCTCTTTGCGAATTCACGGACACGTAGTTTTCGAAACGTAGCATCTCGTACATTTATTGCATGTGCTCGAAATAAAAAAAAAAGTGTGAACACTTTTTGCGCGCTCGTTTAAGAAAATAATAGTTTTCTCAGCAAAATGAAAAAATGTTTTAAAAACGGTATTTCCCAGTTGATTACGGTAAAATATCGTTCATAAATTGCCGCGCTCCAGAGCCAATTGTCAGTTTTACAATTTTAATGGTAAGATACATAAATTTGATAAATTTAATCTTCGCTTATTAAATGAAAAAGAGATTCTAATCATATTTTCGTTTACGGAACAAAGATAGCGAAAATGAATAATTATCCTTAGATCCGGAGGTTTTTTAATAAAAACAAATTCATCCAACATTGAAATAGATCAAAAATTTATTAAATATAATATTTTTTCGTATATTAATTATTCGTATTAAAAAGTAAATATCTATTGTATAGCGAGGAATTAAAACTGTACAATTTAAGCTAATCATTTGTCAATATTTTAAATGTTTCAAAAACAACAGATTAAATTTAATATTTAAAGACGACTTTCTAATGAAAAAGAATAAAATCGCGATATTAATAGATTATCTCGTGTAAAAAAGTTAAATCCCTCTATTAAATCAGGTTTTCAGCTTAATGCACGATACAATATACACAATTTCAAAGTTACGAAACAATTCCAGTAAACCACTTGCCAACAACGATAAAAATATTAAACTTATATTAAAAAATGTAAAATATAATTTCCAAACAATTTTATAATTCATAAATACTAATGTTTTGATATCTTTATATTTCTAATTACTCTTATTATATTAACTTTTAATATAAAAATATATCAAATTATATTTATTTATTACTACGATTCTGAAGATCGTATTAGAGAAAAATATATTTTTTTAATTTGAAAAAACTACTTTATAGGATGAGACAATTGTGATAATCAATTTGTAATAGCATCAATAAGAACTGAATATATAATTTATTTCTCTCTACCAAATATTCTACCTATTTCAATATCATAATTAAAAGTATACTAACACAATCCATTTCCAAATTTCAGGAACGAGATCACAAAAAGTAATTAATACTTTACTGAATTATACGAAACAGTTTACTAAAGTATGATAATTTACAATTAAAGCTGCCATATTCATTAACCATCCTTTCTAATTTTTATAGCCTGAAAAGTTTGGCACAAATTGGAATTCGGTCTACTAAAACTAACAACTGGCTTCTGGATTATAGTACACTTTTTCCCCATTAACAAAATATCTATTCAAAATAAGACTAAAACACATATTTCAAAAAAGAATATAAATACCACATTTTATACCATTACATCACGTATCATTCTATAATATCGTCGCATAACATTGTTTAATGAAAGACCAATTTCAATCACTCTCTCATCGACAACACTTATTTACACCCAATAAATTATACAATCTAAAATTCCTTAACTGCGCGTTCCCCCGATCTAACCATCAAAAACGAGTTACCCTCTCAATTAATAAAAGATTCTTTACAAAGCCTGAAATAAAAGCCCGCAACTTTTATTTCGACACAAAAACGATTGTCGAAATGTTCCGTCCGCGACGAAATAAGAAGAAAACCGAGGCAAGGAAAGAAAGGAGAATCGAGTCAAGTGTCCTACAGAAGGCTCGCCTGTGACGAGCGAGCGCACAAAGGACGAGAGATTGAGACGAATCGGCGCGGAGGAGGAGAAAAAAAAAAGAGTCAGTCCCCCGAGGAGCGCGGAGCGATAAGCCGAGCGGCGTCGAGACGTACGAGGGGCTTGCGGAATGACGGATTAGCCGACACTTTCCTTTTCCTTGGAGCTCGCGGAACGCGAACAGTGCGACGCCGCGGAGCGCGGCACTTCCGTTCCGTTTGCGGAATCGCCGAG
>JABFPN010002090.1:0-24188 GCA_022817305.1 Leptoteleia sp. ZL-2020
CCCCCCCATCAGCAATGCTATCTTCCAATACCCGTTCTATAGAATTTGATTATATTGATGAATAATGTAAATTTTCTACTGGTTAGTCCCTGGACTTTAATGACTCATGTGTTGAATTGTACTACGAAACTAAATTGATGCCGCCTATAACAATTACAAGTTTAAGTTATTGATTCTATTAAATTTGTTCACAGATTGCTGCAACAAAGATTTAAACAAACAATAATTAGTGCAAGATATGGTGGCCTCACAGAGGCAACTAAAAGACTACTTGCTCAATTGCCAATATGTGCACAATCTTACTCGAGCTCTCCATATCTCGATTTATCATTGTTCAGCTATGATGACAAATGGATATCTATGATGGAAAGACCAAAGGGATGCGGCGAATATCCTATTAGGTAAAACTCAATTCAATAATCAATTACTCTGGGTAACCGTTACTGGAATGGCTTAATAACACTGAATAGGCAGATTCTAAACGTATCTGTTCTGTACTTGATCATAGGAACATTTAGAATCTGCCCATTCGAACTAAGTCATTCCAGAACAGGTCACACGGCGTAACGGTTATTGAATTAAACTCTAAAAAACAAAATTAATATAAAATTTTAGGTTTTATGCACGTGATTCAGGATTACTGAAATTCAAAATGTATGCTGGAGTAATATCGCGGTCAATACCTGCTCATCCCAGGAGGCTGGTGGCCTTTACGTTTCATCCAACCGATCCGTTTGCAATATCAGTACAACGGACCAATTCTGATTATATAGTGAGTTTTCACGTTCGAAACATAATGTAAAATAATTTTATAAACGAAGATGTTTAATAAAAAAGAAATGTTTGTACATCCCTTTATGTGGGGCTTTTCAATATTTCATTGTGGAACCTTTCTTTTTTAAATCAACTGTTCTTCAGAAGTTGATATAAATTTTCTTATTAGATATATTAACTAAACTATATTATATTTGTCGAAATAACAATATTTATTTCAAATTTTTTTTAACAATTTATACCAGAAGGAACTATGTTACAACAAATTTGATTCTTTAAACGAAATATCTTTAACCAAACAATTTACACTGAGAGAAAAATTTTTGTAAAAATTGTAATCTTTTTTTGTAATTTGAGGACACAGTGGATAAAGCCAAAAAGTTACAATCAAAAATTATAAATGTTTGAATACATTCTACAATTTTTGATTTTACTTTTTGCAACCTTGTCCATCATGTCCTTAAATTACAACGGAAAATTACAATTTTTTTAAAATTTTTCTCTCAGTGTACGTTATAAATCACATATATTTTTCCTTTTAAAATTCTAATAAATATGACTAATGGTCTTCTTCAAACAAATAAATTGTTCTTACAAGCATAAATTAATACATTAATAATTTATGTGACTATTAATTTCTGATGTCATACGTGACTAATTATATTTTGTTTCGGATAATCTAATCAGAAATGGTGCAAGGAAATTGCAGTTAGATAATGAGTCAGCATGATAAATGCACCAGTTAGCAAAAACTTGATTATAAATTACAAAATTTTTATTCGACGAGCCTTGAATGACCATTGCGAACTTTGTTCGTTATTGGCTGAAAGCAAAAATGATTTCCAGTCATGTCTTTTCGTCCGTTCAGATTTTCAAATTATACAATCCCCACTCTGTATCTCCTGTTGATCTTAGATATTGGCAACTTATTTCGATTATACGGTGATAGACATGAAAGAAATATTTAGTGATGAGTCTTAAAGTGATATTGATTAATAAACAATCGAAACGTTGTGCAAATATTTTGTTCGGAAGATCATTATGACGCGTTACGTGTGACCAATGAGTAACCGGCGTTACGATGTCATGGTGATGAAGATGATTCAAAACTGTGTATTGTCGTTTTTGGGGACGAGTAATATTGCAAATTTGGCAGATATGGAATTACAAAATATTACTCTCGTAAGAGATTAAAGCGTGACATTAGATTTGATTGCATCTTGTGTAGTTAGAATTCATTATTATTGCTTTCAATGACTTATGATCATTTCACATTTGCAAGGATCGTTAAAAGAAGAGATAAATTTAAGAAATTAAAGAAAATTCAAATAGTTTCATTTATAATTTAATTAATTGAATTGGCAAATTCTACTGAAAATGTCTTCTGAGGTTGCTCTGCCTTTTTTATAGGAATGTTTTGTAAGTTTTTATAGGAATAAGTTGTCTTATATAGGCTATTTTTTTGCCCGATTGAAATTTCTATTTGAGTAGTTTACAGCAAATCATCAACATTGATTCAACTCGATTTAATCGGACATTCGTAGGTTGATTTAACGTTGTTCCCTTAGGGATGGTAACTTAAATAAATCATAAAGATAGTTCATTTATATAATACGTGCAACGCAATATTTCAATGCCACTAATTTCGCATAGTGTTCGTAGTAATTCATTCGTTAATTCTGTAATTAATATAATAGTATTATTTTTTCCTTTACTTTATTTTATTCTTCAAAACTTGTATTAAAGATGAGTGAGAGTAAAGACAGCGGCAAAACACATAATCCGACTGTTCCGACGACTTTCACGAGGTGAGTCTTTATAATTAAAAAAAAAAAAATCAATTGATATGTAACGAATAAGTTATTGAAAATAATAAATTATTCTCGAATCTCGATGTATGTAACTTTTCAGAACCGGATGTACTCGCTTATACTAAATAGTCATTGGTCAATCTGTTGCTGCTACACTCATTTAGTGAGAAATAAAACATATGAAATGCAGTAAAAATTAAAAGAATAATAAATTTGAAAGTAACAATTTAAAACTCACTCTTAACATTTAAAATCTCACGAAATATTTTTTACTTTATAGTTGGTCTTATATAATTTCGCCAAACAAAGAAAGCACAAGTGAGAGATTAAAAAATTGTACCTTTGTAATTATCAAATATATGATACAGTAGTTTGATAATTTTTTAATCTCTTATATTTCTGTCTGTTTACTATCTACAAAAGGAGTGTACAATTATTATCAAGAAAAGCATCAAAATGCACTCATTCATAACAGTAATTCACGTGTTAATCTTTCTTAAAGATTAGAGTGGTGAATATTTCAAATTCGTACAGTAAGTTGACTGCTTTATATTAGTTGCTTTTGCGGTTAAATCAAATTCAGTTACAACTTTTCAAAATGCGCACAAGTGATATACCAACAAATAATGCACCTTCGCGCAATAGACACAGTTATTCCATTCAAGAATCAGAAACAACTGTAATGTAAGTTTGCCACATCATTGATAAAAGAATTTGAACCTTTGTTTTTAGATTGCATTTCATGTACAAAATGTAAAATCCATAGAAATATAAATACGACTTTATATTTGTTCGACGAAAATAATGTTCGATCATTGCAATTATAAAAATAAAATTGTTTTCAGCTATAATGCACTTGACATTGTGTAACCAAAATTATCTTTTCACGTTGACGACAGCAGGATAAGCAGAAAATTATTTAATGTACACGTAAAAATTTATTTCGATAAAATTATACAATTATATTAAAAAAAAATTTATAAATTAGTTGTAAAGTTGCGAAGAATATGTAGAAAAAATTGTCGATAATCACAGTAATGTTGTCTGTCACATTTTTTTGTTACATTTTACGTTATTTACAGTAATATTATTATATACTCATGTGGAAATTGCCGCTGCTTCTAACCCACGTTTGGGCCTGTACCGGCTGCCAGCATATCGGAGCAGTAACGGCAGTCGAAGTTTTTTGTTCAACGGGCTTGTGTCCGTTAAGAGAGACACGACAGCAGGCTAATTTCAACAAACGATTTTAATCAAATAGAAAGTTTAATTTTAGCAAATAGAGTACATCTCAACGATTCTTTCGCCGTTATACTATGTTATATCAGACTATATTATAAATTACAGTAATATACTGAGAAAAATGCAGTTGGATTTCTATTTCCGTTAAATAGAATCTATTTATCATAAATAGAATTATTCTTACATGAAGAATTTTTACTAATATTAAATAGAAAGTCTATTAAACATAAGAAGATTTTATTACTCATAAATAGACAATTTTGTAATTATACATATAAGAAACGTGACAAATATTTATTTATTTATTTATTTAAATATAAATTTAATGTAATTCTTTAGTATGTTATAAAAAAAACGTATATTATAAAAAAAACGTATATTATAAAACGCCAACTCGTAGCCAGCCATAACCAGAATTGCAGCACAATCTGATATAATATATCAGATTAATGACATAAGAAAGGTTATTATTGTAAACTTTTGTGCCGCGGTAGCCAGTAACTTTCTCGACATTATAGGGTGACGTTCACCGCGTTGCTTAGTAACATCGGCACATCACTCATTTAAATAATTTTGAAATTTAAAAGAGAAATTCAAAATTGGCGGGGTTATCTCGTACAATGTACCGAAAATATTGAGAAGTATTCTTGAGATATTAAAATAATATTTTAGGGATATTATTTGAAACGGATATATATATATATATATATATATGTATGCTATAAATATACAAAATACATAATATTTATACCACATTATTTAATATTATTTGTATTAAATAATATTTTAAGAATACTATGTTAATGTCCCTGTGATATTATTCAAATTTATAAGGAATGTTTAATTTCAAACAACATGTATTAAATATAAAGTTAACCTTATTTTAAGATGTGATTTTGAATTTACTTTGTATAAATAAGAGAAGTGAAAAACTAACCATTCAAAAATCATTACATATTTAAACCGCGTTCAATGTTGACGCGCGTGCGCAATCGCGCTTTATCCCAGTTGTACGCAGAAAGTCAGTTGTTTGAGGTTTTCATGTTGGCAGTGTTCGATAAACTGACAGATGACAGGAAAACAGTATGAGAGCGAAGTGAAATGTTGTGGAGAAAGACAATGGGCTAAACTTTCCCCAATCATACTTATTGGTCGTTATCGCAGTTTTAATTAATGACAATTTGTTAATTGTTTTTTAAAGTTTAACAAAGTTAAATGGAAACAATGTTACGTGTTGTTTAATATGTACTATATTTCGGAATTGGGGATCTCATAAATTCAGAATAATTTCCGGATTGTTCCATTTATTCGGTAATAATCAGTGCCCAGGATTAATATGCACATTCTATTATAATATGCAAATTATATAAATGTCAAGTACCAGTCGATTTAAAACAATTTTGGAATGGCAGTTGGAATTTGGATTGATCATTTTTCCAAGTGTTTTATTATCATAGTTAATTGCACAATATAAAATAATTATGTCAGTTAAGGTAAATAAACAGCTGATTATGGAAAGGGCGCTTTATGGTGTTTCTTTTATTCGATCTATTTTATGATAGAGTACTTGGGACAATTATTCTCAGATACTTCTTCAAGTACAGTGTGTATTAACAGATCAAACGATAAAATATATTGCATTTATAGATTTGAAATCTTCTTGGCAAGAAACAAAGGAAAATAATATCTTAATGAACTTTAAAGAGTTAACATTGCGTTAAGGAATTTGTTGTTTTACATTTGGTGTATCTTTGCAGAAAAATAAACACATTAATGTTCTTATTAGTAAAATAATAATTAAGTTAAAATATGTTTGGTAATAATTATTGTATTGTATTCATAAAAGTAATTATTTATTCACTAATAAAATAAAAATATTTACACAAATGCTGAGATGAAAAATGAATATATAAGATTTTCCTTAATTAGTTTGTTATTCAGTTCAGTTACTTTATTATATATTAAAAATGTTTCCGTGTTTTTTGCAACAACAATAACAATAGGCGCACTCACGCACACACGCACACATTATATTTATTTATATGATTATTTTACTAAATGAATTGATTATGGTTATAACATGAACAATGTAAAATTTCCTGAGCTTCATTACCTTATATATCAAGTTAAATGTTATTACATATAAGTGTGTATATAAGAAAGTATTATCTCTGTTGAAAAGGAGTTTTTACGCTTTATATTCTTATTATTAAACTTTTCATAACGTAAAAGTCCACAAAAAACTTCATTATTATTGATATGAAAAATGTCTGAAAAAATTTTATTCTTCCATCTTTTTTATTAAATAAGTATTGTTTACTGAAATTAATATTAAATTATATTGTAAGTTTATTATAATTTACTATTTATAATATAATGTTCTAAAATGTTTTTATTAATAATGGAATATTCATTAATAAATTTCTTTGGTTTTAAAGCTCTGAACATCCAAAAAACATGAAATCAAAGTACAAGGTTCCATTTAGTCTCCTCGTTATTGGATGTATATTAATACTTATTGGAGCAAATTTAGGAGCCTTTTGGACATTATTATTCAACAAAATTTTGTTGCATGTAAGTATTTGTTATTTAATTTGATTTTAACTTTATATTCGCACAATAAACAATGCAGCTATTTTTATCTACAAATTCTAAGTATATAGAGGAAATAAAAATAAATATACAATTATATTTATTAAAATCTATATTAATATTAATTTTTTTTCAATTAATAACAAACATTTATTTTTGTATATTTTTATATATTTTTAAAACGAAACATATTTGTGTTTTATTTATATATATTATTTGTGTCTTTTTTATACATATATTATATGTATCTAATAGCAACTAATGTATTTTTAATATGTTTGATGAATTATTTCTGTTTAGTTTTAAATGATGTAATTTCTTTCATATTATTACTCTACCAGTGAATAATATATTTATTATATAATATCCCAAAAACATTTTTAGAATATCAAAATAATATCTATAAATGTGCTAAGAATATTATATACCTGCTTCAAATAATATCCCAGGATGTTACTATAATATTATTAAACATTATTGAGATCTTAAAAAAAATTTCAAATTATGCGGAATCAGTTTTTAGACCTGGCTTCAATCCCGCGTGATTTAAATTATTTTGTTTGAAATTCTTAAAAATATACTAAAAATATTAAAAAATATTCCTGGGATATAAAAATAATATCTAAGGATATGTAATTATAATATATAAATGTGTAATTTTTTTTGTTTATTATTTACAGAATTTAATATTAACTGAAACATCGAAGTCATTTACTTTATGGAAAGAAACTCCAATTCCAATGTATTTAAAAATATACTTATTTAACTGGACGAATCCTAATGAATTTCGTTATAATAATACAAAGCCGAATTTCGTAGAAATGGGCCCCTATGTTTTTAGGTAAGGTAATTTTTTTATAACAATGTAGCTATTAAATAATACTGAAGGCTTCAATACTCTGATTTTCCATTTTAGAGAAGTAGATCGTAAAATCCCTTTGAAATGGAATGAAAACGATACTCTAACATTTCACCAAAAGAGGACCTGGCATTTTGAACCTAAGATGACGAATGGTTCCTTAGATGATTTTGTGACAAACTTGAATCCAGTAGCGGCAGTAAGCAATTTTCAAATTTTACACTAATTAACAATTTTTAAACAGAGAATAATATACAAAAAGTGCCTTTTATAAATATTCCTACAATTTTTTTTTGCCACATTCTTTAAAATTTTCAAGCAATGTTTAAATTATTAGATAAATTATAAAAGATAAACCAAGTATTATAAATAATGAAACATTTTCATGAATAATAGCAGAAAACTAAAAAAACTGTTTTAATTGGATATTTTTAGACAGTGGTTAATATTTTTGGCTCAAAATCGCGACTTATTAAAGCGGTAATTAATAATTTTATGTTGGCTATGAATGAAACCTTTGTTGTACGTAAAACTGTGAGAGAATTATTATTTTTGGGATATGAAGAGCAGTTACTTAAAATTGCAAAGAAAATGAAGCTCAATTTGCCTTATGAGAAATTTGGATGGTTCAGTAATGTAAGTAACATAAAGAACATAAAGAAATAAAAATAAATGTGCCGATGCAATGGAAGGGACTAATATCTTATTTTTTTCAGCGAAATAACTCTGAAACTTACGATGGTACTTTTAATATGATCAGAGGTGAACATAATATTCACCAACTAGCAATGGTTAAACAATGGAATTATGAAACTAATACAAAGTATTATGATGCTCCATGCAACCAAGTTCAAGGGTCAATTGGTGATCTTTGGCCGCCACTTTTTGATAATAATAAAACAGTGTCAATTTTCGCTTCTGATATATGCACGTGAGTTTTGTTTTCTTAATGATTAATCGGGAAAACTCACATTATTTAAAATAAATATGATTGATAACTTAACTTTTTGAATATGAACTATGAGCTTAAATTTTATTTTACAGTTCATTGACATTAGCATTTGACGACACTACAGATCATTTGGGTCTTAGTGGATATCGCTATATATCTGATGAGAATATGTTAGATAACGGCACTAAAATACCTAGTAGAAAATGTTATTGCCAAAATGGCAAATGTCAACCTAGCGGTACCCTGAATATTTCAAAATGTAAATTCAATGCACCGGTGTTCTTGAGTTTGCCTCACTTTTATTTAGCAGATAAGTCGTACATACAAAATATTAACGGAATGAATCCAAACAAAACAAAACATCAATTTTACATTGACATTGAACCGGTAAGTTTTATTATTTCACCATTCTTTTCATATATTTATCTTTCTTGTACATCTTACATTAATATTTTTCATTTACAGAAAACTGGTATTCCTTTGCAAGTAAGAGCGAAGCTACAGATCAATTTGTTAATTAAACCGTATAAAGAATTTGCGTAAGTATGATAAAATAATTGTACGAATATATACGTCAACATAAGTATAGTGAGAGGAAATATATACCAAATTATAGCAAATTAAATAGAATTTAGGCTTTTTCTTACGTGTTTTAGAAAGAACAGACTTTCTTGCATGTGTTACAGAAAAATTTTTTTTTTTATTTTCTTAAAATTTATGTTATAGAAAATATTAAAACTATGTATGTAACTGAAAACATGAAAATAATTATATATTCATAATTATAATTATAAATATTAATCTATTTTATTTCAGTTTGTTTTCAAACATCACTGAGACGTATGTGCCAATGATATGGTTCACTCAAGAGGCTACGTTAACAACCGAATTCGCTGAAAAAGTTAAATTCATCATGATTCTCCCTATGTTGGGTCATGTAACTTTCTTTGGTCTCTGCGGAATCGGATTTGTTCTTTTACTCGCTTCCATTTCTCTTTTCTACCGCACAAAGAGAAACAATGATGACCGCCAAATTTTACTTAAAGATTAAATGTTCATTCTTGAATCTTAAAAAGAATACTGTTTGAAAATGGCTACATTTTGCATGCGAACATCTGTTTTGCATATGTGGAATTCCATTTTCAGGAACTTTGCAATATTTGCTCTGTAAAATATTACGGATAACTCACGCGTTATAATTAATGGAGTTTTAAATAATAGATAAATTCAAACCTGAGTGATAAACAAGTGCCTAAAATGATAAAAAAGCTTTCTTTTTTATTAAATAAAGAAAAAAATGTAAAAAATTTCAATTACAAACTTGATTTCAGAAATATGTCTAAGATTCTCTTACACTGAGAACAATTTTAGGTTATCATAACTATAAAAATAAGTTGGTTTCAGAGCCTACTATAGTGCAGTTCACTATTAGTTAACATGCAATAAGTATTTGGAATTGAGAGAACTATAAAGTATAATTAAGAAACCCAATTAGTAATGAAAAAATAAATAATAAGGCTACAACAGAAATTCTATTCAAATGTTTTAACAATTCCCTTTAAAAAATACCTTCACTGTATTTGCCGCAACTACTTTTTTAGACTTGACTTCACAAACCAACTATAAAATAGACTTGCGGTGAAAATAGTTTTTGATACTATAATTTAGATTTGTTACAACTACATTTTCATTTGTGGTTGTTGATCATGTTGCAATTATACAAATTTAACTAAGCTAACTCTGCAAATTTTTCTCAGTGTGAGTGAGATTTATGAGAATGAGAGAGACATTTAAAATTATATAATTATATTTCAATTGAAAAATTGACTAATTAATGAATTTAACGAATATGAATTAATGAATTTAATGAATAAATAAGTTTATATTTTCAACGAAAGTATATCGTTGTAGTGATTAATTCATATTCTTTCCAGTAAATAAGAAAATATTGTCTATGATATATATTAAATTCGAAAGATATAAAATTGTGTTTTATTCCTTTGGTAAATAGTTGATACGTAAAAAGAAAAATTAATTTGTAACTTGGGAAAATTGAAGATATACTGACAGGACCCCGAGCATAAATTCATATTTACGCCCATTAAAAGACAAATCACATCAGGGCCATTATATTCCCCGTCATTACATTCGGTTACGGGCATCGTTGGATTATGTTGTTTGAGTCCAATCGGATTCCCACTTTGTATAAAAACACAAGAATTTATATTATGTCCCTGACGTGGCCCAGGTCAGGCAAAATGTGAACATGTTTGCCATCTCCCTTCCAGACTTGGACCACATTGACAAATGGGCCTCAGAATTTCATTTCTACTAGGGAAAAGTCTGAAAAACTATTAAAAAAATAGTATGAATTTCAGAATTCTTTTTTCGCAGTGCAGATGTAATTTACTTATGCACTCCTTTACGTGCGATCTTGCCAGTGTAATTTTAAAGATAATTATGCATCACTAGTAATATATCACAATTCGGGGTTATCAATTTCAATCAATGGATTACTGTGAAGGTGATAAACGATGATTTTTGTAGACCTAGCTGATTAAATTTTTTAAAGATTTCATTGTCAACGACTAACATTTATTATCATAAGAAAATCAATATAATGTATAACGTAAAAAATAAAAATAAATATTAAAACAGTTTATTTAAAGTCCTAGTTATGTTACATTATGCACGTGAAAATATTAGTAAAAAAAAAACACTCATAATTAGCAAATTAGAATTTTTAATTTTTCCACATTAATAATTGAATATAATTAACTGTTTTATATATAATATATTAAGATTTCAGTTATATGATACTCATCAAAAAGTTTTAATAACGATTTCTATATTCAATCATTTTTTTAAAATTTCTCGTTTACTGGATCCTTTTTCTATAAAAATTTGATTATTTTGAGAAGAAAATATACATACTTTTATAACTTCAACAATATATATACAATACGCATATAGTATTTACTTATAATATTATAATCAAAGACACAGTAATAAATTAATTTACATTAAATAAACTGTTAAATCAAACAATTCTACAAATTTATCGAACAAAAGTCATATTACTAAAAAAAAAGACAAAACATATTCTACAAAAAAACATCTAATTTAAATTTATTGCGCGAAAGAGTAGTACGTTTAAACGCCACTAGATAGAGATGGGTTTAGCGTGTCTCGCAGTTAATGTGTTGAAATAATATTACTAAGCAGATATTGAACAGCTGTAAATTTTAAAAAGGGTACTCGTTACTTGTATAACGCGTTGACTCGGTTCTGCTGGGTCAACGAGGTATGGCCATCAAGACATACCTAGTACGTAATTTTTATAACCGAGAGGCTGTTAGCTGCCGTGTTGCACTGACGCCTCCACAAATTATTAGAAAAACCTGTAGTTATGATACGAAACGTACTTCGAGAATTTAGACTTATATTAGCGTGATATTACGTCATAGTAGTTAGAAATTTTTCTCAGTGTAAAGCCATATATTTTTCCGCAGGACGGGCGCGCATCACCGGCCTTCATGAATTATTTAGTACTAAACTAAATGTCAGACAATTTTGATTTGTATATTGAACGCAATTATTAATTATATGAAGTATTTTAATTAATTTTTAAACCTTTAAAGTTAATATTAGTTTTTGTTTCAAATCTTTGCTTGTTTCGTTCATTGTAGTACAAAAATGTTTTTTTATTTTATAATTATAAATGAAGGAATTATTTTGGTATTTTACAAATATTTTACTTAATAAATATATTATTTGTTATTAGTGTTAATATTATTATGGTAATTTCATCTAGGTGTACTTATGTTTCCTGATTATTGTGTATTGTTAAACGTTTTAATAAAAGTGCCGGTCTTTTTGATATATGACGGAATCTAAATTGGCGTTTTTCAACATTCACTTTCATCGTTTCTAAAGCATTTCTGAAGTTCTTAGAACCTGAAAAATATTTCCTTTTCAAAGAAACAAACAAACAAACTCAATGCGAAATAAAAAAAAGTAACAAATCCCAAAAAGTGATGAATAAGTGATGTTATATTTTTGCATAAAGCATATATGAACACTTAAAAAAATGAAAATGAATAGTATTTCAATTTAATTTCACTTTTTGCTTCATCGTTAAATATAATATAAAATATTAACAAGTCTTTTGTAGTGATAAGAATTTGTTATATTTTCCTATAATTTTGTGTTCGAATTTTATTGTACACTTACGCAAGTACGGATAAACGACTATAAAATACAAAATATTTTTGTATTACATTATAGAATATGCTCTGAATTATTTTCATCCATTCTTGCTAATGTATGAATAATAGTTGTTGCAACTCATTGTTTTACCTCTGATTAACTATTATCAAAAGTTAATAACTAAAGTCAAACCTTCAAATAATAGTGAAGTATATAAATTAGGATATTTTCTTTTGATTTCTGTGTTTTTGTTACTTTAATAACTAAATGTATTATCTTTTAAATTATTACTCAGTAATAATAAAATTAATTTACATTGTTTTGATCATAGTTATTCAGAAGATGGATCGCAAGTCTTTCATTACAGTATATATAGATTAATAAGTAGTTTGTCGCAAACAACGTTTATAACGCGCTTCGTATTTCGTATTGAAAGAATAAAAACGAAATGTTTTCTTAAGCAATTCAACTTATTTACAAATCTACATAAAATAAAGATTCTGCGCGTTAATTGCTTAATAATTTCGAACGTGTAAATAAACCGTGATAGTTTACTGACTAAAAATGAAATAGAATATTATTTTCCTTTTTTTTTATTTTTCATAAAGACTATCTACGTAAAAGCAGAAAATATAAATGTAATTCGTTCTTCTTTTCGCCATGTAATTTCAAAATCGCAATTTCATATGCGTTACGAAATTTGTGTCGCATATTGATTTTGATATTAAAAACAGCATTACGCCTATAGACCATAACAACGACGCCTAAAATCGACCGCGATACAATTTGAATAAAGTTCGATCCGTTAGTATTTTAATATATACAGTTTCGAGCTATAAAAGCGATTACAAGTTTACGATAATTGTACAATACCGTTCACATATAATATTATAAAGTAATTGCTTAATGTGGAAAAAACAGTTACGATGTTTAAAATGCTCGAGGATACAGCAATATGTTCGCGAAAGGTGACGTCCTATGGGGATATCAATGTCCACCAGTCTCAGAGTCAATTTGCGAATCTCTGAATCAATCACAATGCTCTATAATCAGTCGAGTGTGTGCACACATATGAATCAAGCCGCCGCTTCTTCGACGACAGGGTTCTTGTGCGCGACAGCACACTCTGTTTCATTTTTTATTACCGAATCTTCATTTATAATCGGAACAGTAACTTCTTTTTCAGTATAATTTGTATCTACTTTTGCTGCGGGTTCGCAAATTTGCTCAATAACCAACTCTTTTTTATTAGTTGGAGATAATAACACTGTTGTCGATTCGTAATGAACATCCGATACCACTTTTTCGGTCTGTTCAGTTTCGGATTCTAATCCGACGGTCTTACCAGGAGGAACAGCTTCCTGTGGAATTTCAATTGAAGGCTTTTTCTCTTCCAACTGCGGAAGAGATTCTGATTGAGCGTGGATGCCGGGACGCTGCTGGTTAACAATTTGTTGCGGTGTGCCGGTCCTACCGCGACCTTTACCCGCTTGGGAGTTTTGCGGATTTTCCGGCGGCGGAAGAATCGGTATTGCAATTTTTGGCCTCCTCATTGGTGCCGATTGTTGCTGTTGTTGTTGCTGCTGTGCAGGACTGTAATAAGTGCAACCTTGTGGCTGGAAGAGCTCTTGAGGGGGAGGGGGAGGTCCTTGCTGTTTAAAATAACGTTTCATTCAATTAATTGTTAATTATTCTAAGAATTATTCAAAGTTTACATACTAATTCTTCAAATAATTTACAATTATTATTTTTCTATTCAAGTAATTTGTATTAAAATTACTGTATTTCTATTTATGTTACCGTAAATGTTTAAACTTATGAATTGTATTCCTAGGTAATGTATACAATGCCGAGCCAATTTAGGTAATATGTAATATAATTGCTCAAAGATTCTTTTATATGTATATATCCTAGGAAATGTATGTATTGCCTAGGTAGTGTAATAAATTCCTGACTCGCACTAAGAAATGTATAAAACCACTGAAATAATGAATAAAAAAAGCTGTGCGTGCTCTTTGGACCACACGGGAGAAATATATACAACATGGGAAAGTATTCGATTCAAACATTCATAGAAAAATTACTTAAATTACTAAATAATTTAACATGCACAGTTTTATTAAAAAATAAGTACACTGAAATATTTTGTTGGGCAGAGTTATGAAAAAGTACGAGCTTTAACGTAAACTTTGATTGCAAAGGTGTTGAACGAAAATAAGACTAAATGATTTTGTTAAATAAATTTGTCTTTGACAACAAAGTTTCGATGCGCAATAGAATTTCGAGATATCTTGCCAGACGTAGATTCGCTGAAATGAAAATCAAAACTATGGCCGAAACTAGATTTCTTAGCCGAAACCAAGCCTTCGGTCGGTCACGAAAATACAATATTTAATTAAGAGGAGGTTGATTAAGTTTACGATGTTTTTTTTTTTTTTTTGAAAATACATGCTTTATTAACAAAATTGTGAAAATACATGTTATTTAAAATATCGGCTGTTTTTCTTTCAATACTCGGTTCAAGCGCATTAATTATAATCGATTGCGACATCCCTCGATGATTTTGTTCGGTTTTAGTGGTTCATAGTAAGTTACACCCAGCTGATTCCATCCATAAATGCAGAGCAGAAGTTTAAAACCATGGATATTCGTCTTTGTCGTCGCGTTCAACCTCCCACATATGGGTTTTCTTTTCCTTTTATCCTTTTACTTTTAATATTTATTTAAATTCACAATAACATGCAATAAATTTAAAACAAAAAAATAATAAATATATTAATTATTTTATTAAGGTGATGCAGTAAGCCTGCTGCCACGGACTTAGTGTTTTTGTAAGTATTATTCTAAAAATGTTGATTTAACGCTTGATAAAAGATTCAGCACATTTTTTAGACATGGGATAATCTAATACAATTACAAAACCGGAAGTTTGAAGTCAGTTTTAAACGAATTTATTGAATGCGTTTTTTTATCATTTGACAATCATTCAGTTACTTCAACGTTAAATAATCTTCCAAATTGAGTAAATGTGCCGAATCTAAATATACCAATTAAGTCTCATATATCTTAATTAAATAAGTTAAGTTATCTATGAAACTTTGAATCAAATACTTTCCAATATTTTATACAGTTTAATTTAATTGGCTCATCAATTATCAATTCTTTTTTTCGCTTTCTCGCATAAATAAATAACATTTTTATAAATGTTTAATATTGCTCGATAAAATAAGGAGGATTCGGCGTATCTCATTGTAAATCTTATAGTGTAATTATTTTTGGAGTGGATAACAGTTGTGTTTAAAGGAAATAAACTTGTATCTTAATTGCATATCTCACATACACTGAGAAAATAGCAAATGCGTGACGCATTAGCACCACGCGACACAGCCGGATCTTTTAAGGTTCTAAAAATATACGTTTTACTTCCATATATATATGGAAAAGTACTTTCAGTTATCATAATTAAACAACAAACATTGATTTAAATAAACAAATTATTTATTAAACATTAATAATAAATTAATACAAAATTATAAAAGATTATGATTGCAACTATTCATTAGGCTTTATTTTTACATGCGACTCCGACTAGACTATCCTTCCGATGGGACTGACGTTCAAACACGCAATCTTTCTGACTAGCGGGAAAACCTTTGAAAAATTCATCGTCCGAACCCTACACGTATATATCTATATGTATGTCACACGCTGAGATATACTCAAAATATAAACAATTATTATATCATATTTTTTCTTAGCAGATGTTAAAAAAAAGTGTGACTCGTTTGTACCGAACGAACTGTCCGTTTTTAATGCCAGAGTAGATTATTTGCCGCTCACGTCTCTGTTTTCTGCAATAAACTGACTTGCATGCTTCGAACAGCTGACTCGTGCGGCCACAAGCGTAGTCCGATTATCCGAAAGACACAAACGTGTGGGCAAACAGTTCATCCGTTTACTATGAGTTTTTGTCCACAAATTTATACCAAACGGCCACGCCATGTGGGGAACACGCGTCACCTCACCTTTGGACTTTTCTCAATGTAGTGAAAATATAAACAGCAACTTAACATTTACAAGGTTTAGAAAACAATGAGTGGCTCGAGTTTTATTTACAAGTTTAATTTAATACATTAAAAAAATACCGCATATTATTGAGACAAATCTTTGCAATATATTGTTATTATAGTTAATGCTCATTTTAATAATACAAGCATAAATACTGCTGTATTATTTTATAGATGAATAATTTATATATATACCTGAATATAATCAACCTGTTCATGTACCTGTACAGGAGGATTGTAGCCTTGATAACCCTGGTAATTTTGGAAGGCAGGGCCATTTGGAGTGGGTACATAATTTATTAAACTAGGTGGTGCTGTTTGCGGTGGTATGAATTGCGGTGGAGGAACCAAGAATGGCGGGGGTGCATAACCAGTAGGCTGTGCACCAGGTGGAGGCATTGGAAGAACCGGTTGTGAATTCATTGGACCGGCTGCGGGTGCCACTGGTGGAGCTTGCTCATAATGAGATGGTGGATAGCCTGCAAAACATAATCAATGATAAATATGTACGATAAATACTACTTTATAAATAAAGAAGAACTACTTATAGTTTAAAACTTAACACTAGAACGACCAAAGCAGTCATTCTCATTCTAACGCACGGTACTGTAATTCGGATTGTCCTTGTTTAGAAAGTATCTGGTCGTTCTAGTGTTAATAATAATTATTTATTTCCAATTTAATCTATCGAAATTATACAGATTTCATCTAACAGTAAGAGAGATCCTGAAGATATAACAAATGTCCAATTCTGGCGATGTCCCTGGAACATTACCAGTATATCGTATATCCTGGCGATATCCCAGGGATCAATTTGGGACGGACATTGTAATTATCTTTGTATGTTAATAGGACAGTTGCTACCTGACAATGAATTGAAAATTATAGATTTAACCAGGATCAAAATACAAATGAGAAATACCTTTGAATAAATGTAAAGTAATGATAGATTTCGTTATTAACAAAACTAATAATTGAATAAATTCATGATTATCTTCATTATCGCTTACAAAATGCGAAAGCATGTTATTAATTGAAACGTACCTTGTGAGTCTAAGACCCCTCTTGAATTTCCAGCTTTGTACATACATGTGAATGTAATTCAGTATTAATTTTTAAATCACAAAACACATGCATATATATTATGTATTAAATATATAATGGATACCAACATTTATTACCATATATATTTATTTAATTTTTAAAAATTATAATAATACTGATATCAATGGCTCTCACGAAGAAAGTATTAACCAGAGTAACCTTCTATCTGACAATGCTCACAAGTTACTGTTTTTTTCATGAGAGCCATCGACATCTGAATAAGAATTGTATTAAAGTTAAAATTGAAAAATGCATGAGCCTACCTTGTGTTGTATAATATCCATGCTGTTGTGGCTGAGGTTGATAGTTTTGTTGTGCTGGACTCTCAGTAATAGGAGGCCTTTGACGCAAACTGGAGTATCGTTTCGGTCTATTACCAGATGCATCGGGTTGTTGCTGTTGCGGTTGTTGTGGCTGCGAAGGCTGCGGATGAATTTGTGGTTGCTGATGAGACTGTTGCAATCGTGGCGAAGGTCCCGAATTTGTCCTCTGCTGACTAGATGACTGGGTGTAAAAGTGTTCTAAAAAATAATTACCTCATGTTATCCTCAACATTTTGATTATTCTTTAAATTAATGGACGTAGTTGGTACATTTGTGTCTGTGGGCATGTTTTATACAATTTTAATAGATCACAAAAGAGCTTGGTATTTAATGTAAGTCACAAGTTTTGTTATAGAAAGATCTGCAATTTTGTTTATATTTGTCTAAAGGACTATTAATATACAATAACTGCAAAAAGTAAAAGTATATTGAATATGAATATTACTTTTTCTATATCATCAATCTTTCTTATTATATTTGAAAGAATATTTATGATTAAATTACTTCTTGCGTAATTAATTAATTAAATGTTTGGCAAATCCATTACAATACTTACTATTTTGTCTTCCATGAAGGTAAGAGTTATCACTAACATGAACTTGTTTCATTTCATGAACAAGTTGTTCTACCATATTCTGAGGATTTGCTCGTTTATTTTCGACCACGTTTGGAACAGTTCCTCTACCCTTCATTTTGTTTTCAGTCGGCGATACTTTATTAATAATATTATTATTCTGGTTTGCCTTGAAACCACGGCCTCGGCTTCTCGTTTGATTTTCCTGAGAATATCTCTTATTTTCTCGAGGAACTGATTTCGTATTTGAAACTATTTTTTCTTGATTAGCCAGACTATTTCCAGCCAGACTTGTATTTCCATTGCCATTACCTTTCTGGCTTTCAGCTTGCGTTGGCATTTTTACCTCCTTCTTGCGCTGAACATTATTCTGATCACTAATTACTTCATTTCTGCAAAAGAATATCAAGTTATTATTAAAACTTATAATTTAATATACATAAGCTAAAATTTCGAATTAATATAAGGCATAAAAATGAATTACTGTTGGTTGGTTGTCGTTTTAACAGGTTTGCTTTTTTCATTTTCCTTTTGATTTTGTAAAGGTGGGAAATTTTGAGATTTGGCCTGAGGTTTATTCTTATTGTTGTACCATGCTGATGTTATCACTGGTTCTTCAACTTTAGCTGAGGTATCCTAAAAAACAAAATGAAAACGTGTTACATATAACAAACAATAAATTGTTTGATTAAAAAAAAACACAACTTCATCACGAATCTTACGCTCGATAGGAACAAAAGTTTAAAAATTGAAAGGTTCTTTCAACATTTTAAATATTATATTTTGGATACTATAAGCTCATCCCTGTTGGGTGTGCTCTTAACCATAATTTTTCTCCATGTATAGAAGTGATATAAATCAAGCTTCTTAAAATATCATTTTAATTCATAATGTACAAATTCATTAAATGAAAATATTTTAACGTTTCATTATTAAGGTGCAATGTAATATAAATATTTTAAAAAATTAATTAACGAATAAAAACAAATTTTTGTTCAGCAAATTTAGAATATCATTGAAGTCACGAGACGCAAAAATCGTGTAAAATATTTGTAAAAAGAATGAATAACTGAAATTTACTTTATTCCTTGTATTCAATGCTGGGAATTCCTCTCCTGTTCTATTAACAACTCTTCTACTCCCTTTAGATGTAGTAGATCCTCCCATTTTCCCATAAGCATTTTCATCCTCCCAATTTCGTGTATATTTGTTAGGTCCGCGACTGAAAAAGTACATCACAAATTATAAATTTTTATATCAATTAGAATTAAATATCAGAAGATTATATACATGTGAGTAAACAACTTTAATGACTGTTTTGAAATATAATCCGTATAAAAATATCTTCGCATTAAAGTATATAAAGATCTTGACAATTTTAATTTTCATGCAGTGACTAATCATTTAATTACACACATATTTTTTAGGAGTAATTCAATGATTTATAACATAATATTCTCACTTGCTATGTATCATTAATTTCAAAAAAAAAAGTTTATCCTGTTAGATAAATAAATAAAATTTAATCATTTGGTCATACCCATATCTTCTTCTCCTTCTTGCTCTGGGTGGACCTTCTTCATTTCTAATATCATAACCGTAAACGGCAATTAACTCCTCGTGACTTTTTGGAGCTTGCTCTTCGTCGTTATATCTGTCATGATTCCACCTATCTTCTTTGTCTTTCCATACTTTCTTCTCCTTGCTCTCCCTTTCTGGTGGGGTTTCTGTAGCATTATCTTCAGTTTCTTCGGCTGTTCGATCATCGTGCTCATAAAATGTACCGCGTTTCGGTATATACTGTGGATTACGGCGGTCTTCATCATCGTCTAGCTTTTTCGTAGGCTTCTCTTCTTCTTGGCCATCGCCGCTTTCTCTCTGAGCACCATCTTGTGACTCAGAATTTGAGTCAGTCCCTGCTGTATCATACTCAGAATCATGCTGATCCTCTGTATGTTCACTGCTCTGTAATTTTTTATTTTAAACATTATATTAATAAAATATTAAATAATCATCATAAAAAATAAATAAAACATTCCTCATTTTATTGCTCAATTAAATAAGGACATTTGTATTTTTTATTCTTTTTGGCTATAATGAAAAATAAGCACTGATAGTTACAGTGAAACCTGTATAAAATGTAGATAGAAGGATCACTATACTATTGAAAAATCACACGATGGCTAACAAGGAATAAACATAACCTCTTTAATAATACATATATTTAAGTATATTATAAAATAAAAATTAACATAAGAAAAGTGCAACGTCTTTCAATAATTAAGCGTATATAGACATTTTTAAAAAAGTTTTCATGTATTATAACTGTTCTCATGGATCTTTGGGAAATGGTTTCATCAACTATTTATAAAAATTTCTCAATGATAAGCAATTTGTTTATAATGGAAGATATTGGTTAAGTGCAAAATAATCAATTTTATGATGTGTAATTACTTAACTTTTGGAAGTCGTTTTCCAAGTGGAAAAAAAAAAACAGATTTCTAAACATAGAGTTATATTACATGATAAAAATGCTGTTTTCAAGATGATATAGTTTTTCCCTAATTAAAAGAATCGTTTATCATTTCAACATGTTTAATATTAATTCATTAACGATTTTTTAATTCAGGGGAAACTTTTCCATTTGGAAAACGACTTCCAAACTTAAGTAATTACTCATCATAAAAGTGATTATTTTGCACTTAACAAATATCTTCCATTATGAACAAATTGCTTATCATTTAAAAATTTGTATAATTAAATTATTCTGTGAAAATAATTAAAAATACACTAATCTATTAATAGATGACTGCGATTTCACCTTAAGGTGAAATGTTACTCATTGGCCAACTTAAAACTAGTATAACCTCAAAAATGATACATATCTTTAAATATATTGTAAAATAAAAATTCATTTAAGAAAAATGCAACGTTAAACAAGTCTAGAATGTTCTAAATTAGTTTTTACATATTGCAACTCTTCTTTTGGAAATGGTTTCATCAACTATTTACATGTTTGTTTAAATATATTTTACCATACATACACACACATCCACACACGTGAAACTTTGCATAAGAATACCAAAAACATGCTCTGTATAATAATCATTATCATAAAATTGTAAACTGTATAAAGATGTTATTTGTTACTCAAAAAAGACAACAAAGTTACTATTTAAATTCTCTTGCCAGTTTCTCAGTAGCCAGAAATGCTGATAAAATGACAAAAAAGTTCATTAACATTGCTCCCTTTCACGCAATTGGAATTTCTTCTTGAATATTAGAACTTTCCCTCGAATATAGCAGTCTATTTATCAAAAAGTTGATAACAAAATATCTCAAATAAAAATATAATAAGCTTCATCACTATTCAAGATTATTGAAATTAGGCCACAGCCTTATTTATTGCCATAACCTCTAGGCCTCATGCTACAGTACGATAGTCAAATATAAAATGAAACCCGTTTATTGAAAAGTAATAAAAATAAGAACAATTTTAATAATGATTATGATAATATTAATATTAATAGTAATAATAAGTATTAATAGTAAGTATATAAGTGCTAATAATAAGTAATTGTAACCTCTTGTAAAGACAAAACAATGTTTTTAATTTAATTTACGTCAAAGACGTGCCAGAAACATTGTCCTTTTCCACACTTTTTAACATTAAACATCAAGCAATTTATCTGCCATTAATGCATTCACAATGATAATTTAATTATAATCACAATTATAATTTTTTACTCCAACTTCAATTACAAATGTAAAAATCACAATCAATTAGAAATTGGACATAAATTCAATTTACAGGATAAATATTCGTGTGCTTAAAAGCTGCAATTATAATTGTGATAAAATTACAAAAATTTGCCAAAAGTGCAACGATTTTGTTCCGAATAGTTATGCGCCAAAGATCTTTCAGACGCCACATAATTTAGAGCAATAAAACTCGCCCCTTTGTAGGTCACCGATCTAAAAGATTTTCGTATAAAAAACTCAAGCTTTGATCGAAAATCGTAAAATCCGGCTCAAATCTCTCTTCGAAATCAATGATTAATTGGCACTGAGTAATCCTTTTACGTTTAATTACCTGTGTTTCCTTAGTGGTGTTGAGCTCGTCGTACGAATCCGATAGGTCATCGGAGCCCCGTGAGACCTGAGATTTCCGACGACGGCGTGAGTCAGACATGTCGCAAAATGACCGGCAGTTAAAATGAAAAGTGATATCTCTTTTGTAACCCTGGATGGGTGACCAGAAAAGTGTCCGGCAAATAAAAAGGCGACAACAATACGACACGGTGTTCGGCAGTTACACTGGCGAGGATTGCAAGTTCAACGGGCAAATCGATTATGACTACACACAGCAGCAATCTTCACAAATTATAATACGTAGGCCAACAAAAAATAATATTCCAGCACTGAAAGGTCGCTATGTAACGCACTCACGCGTTCTCGACGTTGCAACGATAAATGATAATGGACACTCGGTTTATTCCCAATAAGAAAACGTGCAACTACTCCAGCGCTACCTATTGTGTTTCGAGAACTATCAATGGGTGCCTCCGGAATGTCTATTGCAGTGCAGATTCTGCACTGCAATAGAGTTTTTATAGGGATATTTTAGTTAACAATAGTAATTAATAGTGAAAACACACCATATGTTACTATCGATTATTATTGGCAACTAAAATATTCCTATAAAAACTATATACAGTGCAGAATCTACGCTGCGAAAAATGTTCCGGAAGCAAGCAATGAGCGGTACTTTAAGGCACATCCGCACACGAGCGGTATTAAGGTGAAATCGCAGTCGTTTATTACTAGACTAGTGTATTTTTAATTATTTTCACAGAATGATTTAACGTAATGCCGTAAGCGTAGGTAGCGCTCTGCAGTACCGGCTTTGATATTTATGTTAATAAAAATTACAACAATTATAATTTTGGAAAATAAAAACATTCAGCCCATTCTGCAACAATAGTAGTATATTATAAATTATATCGATATGTTTTTTAATGAAAAATGACAACAAATTTATGGAACTACGATTCATTGTCACTCAATGTCGGTAAAAAACCGTAGTTCCAAGTTTTTATACTTTAATCATTGTCATAAAATATGTTTTTATTAACAGTAATATTCTCCTATAACTGAAGAATGGTCTGAATGTCTTTATTAAAAAATATAATTATTTATATTATTTTAAATTGAAAAGACACTAACTCCGTGACTGCAGACTTACGGGATCACCTTAATACCGAATAAAGCACCTAAAATTTAACAATAACGTGTATTGCCATTTGCAATTTCTCCTCAGGTTCTAACATAGCGTTTTTCCTTGGTCGGTTCTGTCAGGTTCTGTAGTTCCGGAACCTACTCCAGAACTAGCTGAATTATATGTACCGAATGTACACTGTACACTTATTTTATTCAGAGTGCACGTTCTATATACATTTTATATACTTGGGTGTATTTCTCTTTGTATGATAAATAGATTTATCTATTTATTTATTATTTTATTCATAAAAAAGGAAATGCATTTTACAACTGGAAAAAAAACAAAAATATTCCGTACGCGATTGAGCTGAAGAGACCTTTAATTTAATCAGTACTGTATTTTCAATTTTAATAAAAAAATCATATTAAGGTGAAATGTCAGTGCTATATTCACGGAATCA